>JAHWFP010248436.1:21497-79032 GCA_023313725.1 Lithobius niger
TCCACACTCCGGGTTTCGACAAGAAACTCCCTTTCTCCGTCCCCTACACACAAATCCAACACAGAATCCTTCAAACCTCTATTTAAAATATCATCATCGCCCCAGGCGTCAACATTATTTATCATTTCTCTACGGTGAGGCCATTCTGCCACCCTTTTCACGCCCCGGCTCGCTTTACATGAATCATCAACTGTCTCTGCATCTAACCATGCCTCGCCACTCGTAACCGTTTCTCTGGCTCGACCACACTCCACCGCTTTATTAAAAGCCAACTGCATTTCACGCCGTAATAGCCCATGCAACGCATTCATAGTGTCTGCTAAGTTTGCCCCGCTATAGGCTTCACGGTGCCGCCATCTTTGTTCTTATCCACATTAGGCTTACTCACGTTTTGGCGGTCCACCGTTTTTTCACCACATTCCGTTCCTAAATCGTCCAGGTAGTCAACTCAAAGCGTCTTTTGTTGCTTATCTTCAGGCATCTTCTCCAAATTTTGGCTCATATGCCACAGAAAACACTATAGTATCTAACTAATTTAACAATTTTTGCGGACGCAACAACGCACACGACCTTTCATGCCGCGGCAAAAAAAGACAGTGAAGTATTATGGGAGGAGAGTACCGAGGAAGCGACCGGAAGTGACGTAAGTTTGCATTAATTAGGTTAAGATTTAGATGAAAATTAGGAGGATCAAACACGCCGCGGACAAAGGAAGGTATCCCATTCTGTAACACAGTGAGGAGAATTCTGCGAAGGAGAACTTAAAATCTAATTGCTAACTTCACTCACGTTCTACTTGTGCAGTAAATGACTGTAAGGCCGGGAAAAAAAATAAGTTTGGTTCTCGGGCATTTCGAAGGTCGAAAAAGGACCAGGCCACCCGGCTTTTTATTTTATTATTTATTTTCAAAATGAAGCAGTATGAACGTATGTATACGTCCAAAAAAAAATCATCCCAAACACAGTAACGACGTATATATACGTCGAAGTTTGAAGGTAAACCATGGGTCGAAAAACGCAATTTTCCACCAAAATATCGAAATATGAAACGCTGAAATTCCTGACATCGATTTCTGTAAAAAAAAAAAACCGTTGTTACCAATGTCTACAATTTTATTAAAAGCACTTTAGTTGAGTATAGACTCACTAAAAACTACAAAAATGCCTTTTTCAATCTTTTTTCCTAAGTTAAAAAGCAGAAAATTGGTCACTTTTGATCAGCGGTAGCGGTCGAACCATTTGACTGGGCGCTGCGATCTTGTATTTGTTGGAAAGCTGGGATCCCCCTCAATATAGGCCTCTCAACATATTTTCTCGATGGCCATTTGGCAGTGGCCAATCAGGCGAATTGTAGTAGGCCGTTTCTGGCCGTTTCAAGCAAACTTTCCAAAGCATTTGTGAATCGCGTTCCGTTATTGGCTGGTTGGCACCACGTGACCGATTTTGCGTGCTCTCATTGGCTGATGCACGATTTCAACATGGACGCTGCCGATCGCTTCGGATTTCACGTGAGCGCTTGACCAGAGCCCCCTAAGAAAGGAAGGCCGAGTCAGAGCCTGAAAAACCGCGCACAGAAAACATTGCGCAATCCGTCGAAACGGCCGCTAGATGGCAGCTAAGGCATGTGCCGCTTTCTGTGACGAAAGCATGGCCAAGAATACTGTCGCCGCATGCATTCAGGCTGTTTAAAATAAAAATGGTAAATTGTTGTGTGCCTTTCTGTAATTCCACGGCAAGAATATTAACTTGAAAGGGTGTGAATTACTATGAATTATCCTCAAACCGCTATTTTACGAACCGATGGCTGGAAAACATTAGCCTAAAAGGTTGGATCAGCCACCTGACTGGTAAATACAAATGAAACTTGTCGGCATTTTCGTATTAGTTTAATTTTTCAAGGATGACGTTGTCCTTTGGGACTATTAGAGAACACAGAAGGAAATTAAAATATTAAATGACGTTGTAGTTAATTAATAGGCTATAAAAATATGGCTAATATTCATAATTTGGATTTACGTTGAAATATTCCATACCCCAATTTGATAATCGACGAAAAAAAAAATTTGTCAACCATCAATAAACAAAATGAACAGAGTGATTTAAAAAATATCTCAGCCCAAAGTTTAAAAAAAAAGTGAAAATAGTGACCGTGTTTCTGGATCCAAAATCCAATTTTCTTTTTTTTTAAAGATCCTTTTTTTTTTTAACTTAGAAATTGGGTGGAAAAAAAATAGGAGCCACTTTATCGGATTCAGATTCGCTTTTTGGGACATTGTCGCTATTTTCACAACTTTCTTTTTAAACTTTCGACTGAAAAAAAAAGTTTGAACACAGAAAAAGTTATTGTTTAAACTATTTTTGAATCACGGAACTGTCAAACGTCACGCTGAGTTCTAATAAGTATCAGACTGTGAGGGAAAAAAAACTAAAATATGCATTTACACTTATTCGTTTCTCTCAGTCTGACGGGACGAATATTTATCCATTATTCTGCACAACTTGAGCAGCAAATGACAACAATCAGATGAAAAAAACAGATAAAACTGAAAGAAAACCAGTAAGAATGGAACTGTCGAAAACATGTTAAAAAGACATGGCCCTCTCAAAAAAAAAAAAAAACGTTCTTGGGCATTAGACCTAAAAAGTGAGTTGGCAATTTATGCCTACTTTTATTTTTAATACTTTTTAATCCAACTTTCAGGTGTGCAATAAAATATGTTTCCGTTTCCGCCTATAATTTTTTTTTCAATTGAAATGTAGTTTTAGGTGTATCTGTCTGCTTAATTCTCGTATTATTCTGGGTATTGAAGTAAAATTTGTGCACAAAATTATGAAACTGTCGAATTATTTAAAGTCACTGACATAGCTTGATTTCTAACAATTTAAAGCACTCATTATAAATCAGTGCAGGACTAATAATGAAGTATACGAGTTGTTGTTCAGAGTAATTCTTATTTTTTTTTAATTATTACTTTACGTTTTTCTTTGTTCGTATTTAATTTAAGCTTTTACTTAAATTATCAACTTGATTTAGGTAGCTGCTGTCTGTTTCTAGTCGCTAAAAGTCGAAAAAACTAGCAGCCGCGAATGCTAACTTAGCGCTGAAGTGGCACATGCCAGGAGCGCCCTCCTGCGGCGAACTGTAGCGACTTACTGTGCGCGTTTTCCAGCATTACGGGAGCTACGGTTGACTCGGCCTTCCTTTCTTAGGGGGCTCTGGCTTGACGAGCACTTGTGTTTTAGTTCGTCATTGCAAATCACAAGAAAGACAGCATTAAAAAATTAAATCAGCATCCACGATGGAAAACTAAAATGGAAAAGGAGCCTATAAACCTTCACACTATTGCTTATCAGGTGGGAACAATGATTTTTAGCCTAACTACCGCCGACTTTCGGAAGCGTTTTGTGAACACGGAAATTACCGCCCGTAATTTTAAAAAAACTTTAGTTCTCCGAAACTATTAAAGCCATTTGTCCGATTTTTTCTGTGCACCTTAATGAATATATGTTGCGTGCGTGTAATAAGTTTGAAATAATTGTGTCCAATAGTTTTCGCAAGAATAAATATTTCGTTAGTGCCTCACTCCACAGGTAACGATGTAAGACGAATGAAATAAAAAGCGATTGACCCGCATGATTTTTGGGGACCCGCCCGCGCCCGAGAACCGAACAATTTTTTTTTCCCGGCCTAAAATGGTGATGTTTAAAAACACTGAAACTTCTTAAAGGCCGAAATGCTCATAATTACTTTGGTTGTACTAGATAATCACCCAAACAGGTATGCTTCATCCTAACAGTCACACCAACTTATTGTTAAGGAGCGAATTTTCGGTAGGTATACTTTATCGAAACGACTATTACCTTCGTCACGCACAAAAACAGAGAGAGCCAAAACTTATCACTGCATGTTGTCGAACAGTTCGAACGCGGTACATTTCCTGTAAGTGGTATTTACTTGGCAATGGTGTCGCCCTCTCGTCATTTAGTGGTAGAAGGTGGAAATTCCATTTTGCTGAGTGCTCAGAGGTGAGATCTTGTGTTGTGATCTTCCTGTTTCCTTGATGTGATTGCTCTTGCAGATTTATTAAAGGAAATTTGGCTGCTTGGAATTGTTGGATGCTGGATAGCAACTCATTCCAGAGTTATGCAGTGTGCTTCTTCTATTCATGAATTCAATTTGAGGTTCGATTTGAGGAGAACTTCTGTGTTCTCACATGAAATTTCGTTTCATGTTTGATGTTGATTTTCTGGGCAGCCAAAATACGGATATTCTTCCGGTCTTTCTTCATTACTGCATTCTGAAGCTCGCATAGCCTAAGGCATTTTCATCTTTTAGTTTCGCCTACATAAACTGCTTCGTATTCGGCAGTAATGCCTTGGGAGGGAGGGGGAGGGTGTTATATGCGGGAGATGGAGTGACGTAACCATTTGGGATGGCGCTTCAGGCAGTTTCAGATAAGTATGGTTCCTGTTGTTTACTTGAAATCAAGCTGCTCTCACCCATAGAGATCTCTAGGCCGACTGGTTCGCTATTGTTTGGGCTCATCAGTAGAGAATACTTTGTAAATGAGAGCAAAGGCACCGAAAGCAGCAATGTTTTAGTTTTCATTTAACCTTCGAACTATTAAACGGTGCGATTAACTCGGCGAATGGTTTGGTGTATTGATATCACTCCTTTGAAGGGCCGAACCATTCGTAACTTGGCAGCCCCTTTTAACAGTTTTGGTTTTTGATATGATTTAACAATCACAAAACCGAAGTGGATGCCTAACATTCAGTAGGATGGAGCCCCTTACAAGCAGTAATATCTGCTTTTCTGCTTGCTGAAGGCAGTCCGGTGTTGTGCTACTCCTGTTGTTGTTGAAGACATCAGAGGGAAATAATACACTTCACCACATGATGAAGTGTATTATTTCCCTCTGATGCCTTCAATTTACCACGTGCAAACGCTGGTTATTGGTATTTCGTTCCTGTAGCTGTTGTTGGATAGGAATGGTGGTTTCGGGTGGTTTGGCTTTTGACCTTGTACTGTATCTGTGCTTGGGGGGGGGGGGGGGGATGGTGTCGCTCGAGCAGTCTGTCTTTCATAGGAGGGTCTACAGTTAGTGGGTCATTAGATTGTCCTTTGTTAAGGTTGTGCCGATTAATCGTTTAAACGGTAATCGTCTTCTTGGCAATTGAACGTTTAGTAATTTTTTGTTTAATACAAACTGAACCTGCTTTGAAATATTGACCAATTTTATTTTTGAAAACATTTTCTGAAAGCAATGAAAACACTACCTTTTACATAGCAAACCCACACTCGAAAAGGAAACTCATTCCATATCCAATTTTTAAGTTATCATTGACCGCTTTGACCTTCCAGATGTTTAATTTGCGACCTTCAGGTGTTTGATTTACAATGTACGCAAGGTACACTAAAGCTGGGAAGACAAAATTCGTATTTGCAGCGTTAATCGCGTTTTATCTTTTTATCGTTTTTTTCCAAGCTGCTGCAGTTTATAAACCAAAACAACAAAATTTAAAGCATCAAATCCAAGTTTCAGTAAAAATTACTACTTTCTAATTGGTTGCGTTCAAAAACTGGGAATCCCAGTTTCCTAGCCTGCAATGAAGAACGTTAGGAACTTGTACGTCACTGCCTTTATTTCTCGCATAAACTGCTTTGTTTCAACATCCGTTTTGAAACTCCTTTAGTATTGCGAGCTCCAATTGGTTTGCCCTTAACGTCATTGGGGCCCCAGCCTCAAATGACGTCACGCCATGCAAGTTTTCGGACAGAACGACAAAAAATGTTGTGGACACAAAACTATTAAATTTTTAAAACATTTTGGGGAAAGGGATTAATCGTTAATCGCTTTTTTATCCAGATGATAAACATTTAGCCTATGAAATGGAATTTTACAACCCTATCCTTTGTACCATTGAAGTCCCTCAGAAATTGCAAGTGTTTTTAAAGAATCATCTAATAACCCAGTAACTGTACACCCTCCTATGAAAGACAAATGGCTCGAGCAATCCCAGCACAGACACACGACTAGATCAAAAGCCAAACTTCCCGAGACCACTAACCTATACAACGACACACACTTACCTGCAACTGCGCCAGAAGCTCCTTCCCAAATGGTTCCGCCACTCCAACTCCCGCAGACAAAATCAGTGGTGTATGCCGCTCAATGTGCCGAATGCGAGGCCATTTATGTAGCCAAACCGAAACTAAAAGATAAGTTTATCTTATGGCACATGAGCATTAGAACAGAACAGAGTAATGAAGCATAATAGGAAGAATGGGATTGCTGCCCACAAAATCAGCACCAAGCATGAAACTGCATGGAAGAACACAAATATTCGTTCACCTCAAATCGAATTCACGAGTTGAAGCACATCATCAGCCTCTGGAATGTATTGCTATCCGACACCTACAAGAGCCAGAACACCAAGGAATCAAGAAGATCATAAAACCAGAGCTCACCTCTTGACCTCTTAGCAACATATAATTCCTTCCACAACCTAATGAGATGGCGACACCATTGCCAAGCAAACAGGCACTTATAGGAACGTGCCGGTTCGAACTGCTTGACAACGTACATATTGTATGTATTTGTGCGAGCACTGAAACTGAAATATAAAGTAACATTTCGATATCTAACTGGCAGTAATGTTGATATACACTGCAAAATTGGTTGCAGTCTGGCCCACAATAGTAGTCCATCGGCCAGAGGTAGTTACTGAACAACACACCCTCCCCTACATCCCATGCATATTTTTAGGTACAATATACTGATAGTGGGAAAACTGGTAAACAGTAAAAAATTGCTTGGTACACACAATTTTATCCATTTAAAAAAAAAAAAACATTCAGACCAAAGGCCGAAGCTCTACCACTAAGCCATATTCACACGGCCTTAAGCGGTAAACCTTCGGCCTTTGTTCCAATTGTCGACGGCTCAAGTCCAGCTCAGGCAGTCTAACATACCAAGTCCAATCCAAAAGGCAAGGGCATTTATTTGCCCAGCATTTATTTGCCACCAATCTAGCAGATTTGGCTTTCTGTCCTATGTAATGAGTACCAATCAGCCCCTAATTCCCCAGCAACCTGTTTTCCAAGTACTTTACGAATAGTAAAGCAAAGAAACCCATCACCCACTTGCTGATCCTGGCAGCACAACACCATCTTAACTAAGCCACTGCCAAAACTGGACTAAAGGCATTCCATAGCTCACGAAGTCATACATTGATCATTAGGTCCTTCATGGACTATTCCTCCATTGATCACAAATGTGTGAGATTTATGTTGTCAACCTAGCGGGGCATTGTTAATAAACAGCGTGTGGCCAAACATCTGTAGTGCACACTAACTGACGGACTAAATTGTTCCATTTAAGCCGTAACTCTTACCTCGATATGCCTTAAACTCCGAATACAGTTGTGACTGAGGTCAAGTATTTCCAATTTATGAAGTAATTCCTAAAATCAAACGTAAGTCAAGAATAGGTTATCCATGCTAATAATAAAACGTCTTTACGTACCTACATGTTTCCCAACATAAAAAAAGGCAAACTAACAGAACCAGTGCTTTAATACTTCCGATATAGGTTCCATAATGCTACTAGGTTACCTGTATTGGTAGACGGAAATTAGCAGAAAGCATGTTACAGTAGTAGCGCATACAAGAAGATTGGGAAGATTAGGTGTCGTGAACTGAGAGCAAGCTTGACAACAGCTGGTTAAAAATCCTCCCGAACCCAACAATGAATAAAATAACAATGTAACCGCTGACTTGGAGCCAAGGCCAACTGTAATGAGGAGGCAAGTTCGGATGTAGTGGATTCGAAAGTTTGTTGAAGTGGTGGTAGAAGAGAGTGCAAGTCTCCTACCTTTACCCTGATGAAACCAACTCGTAGTTGTTGCCGAAAATTCGCTAGTTTGTGAAGCTTACCTTGGACCATTTTAGTGTTTTTGATGCATTGTCTTCCTAGAAACAAAGTTTTAATCTTGTTTGCTGTGCAGATCAAACAAAGTTAGGTGCGCGCATCCAACCAACCGTATATAAACAGAGAAGGATGAAAAAACTTGTGTCAGTTACCACTCTTTGGTAAAGGTATGCTTTCTACAGATACGTGGTTAAGACTTACGTTTCAGAGTCAGTAGAGTTGATAGGATTGCTGCTCAAGTCCAATATTTCGAAACGTACACGCGAAGAGTTAGGACGTAGCAATTCTAGGTTCCACGGGTTCTTAAAAATCCAGCTACTAGCGCTTACGCTATTTCCTCTTAGTTTATGCCGGTCATGTAAAGAAAACTAGTTCGGACTCGTTTAGTTCTTGAAATATACTAGGTTTTAACAAAACTTCATCAGACTGTTATAAATCCACACGGAAATAAGACTGATTTCTTCTAGTTGTTCTAAACCATGCAACGTTACAAAGTTATTGCAAAGACTGTTTACTGTTTGTAAGACAGTAAGTCATGTTGAGTCAAATAAACCAACATTCCTGCCAACTTATCTGAAATTCTTCTACTCGTTAAAGGTATAGTATTTAATCTTAGTGCTAGCCTTAAGCAAGTGGTGGAAGTGGTGGCAGCATTAAAAGTTTTAGTCAGGAGTCTGCCCAGCGATAAAGTTACGGTATCCCCCTAGGCAGTCAGTTTAGAACTAAACAGTCGCGTTAAAAACAGTTTTTTGTTGGCACAAATACTTGTGTTTACACCTACTCACCACTGAACTGTCTAGAACTTCTATATTATTGTAACTTAAGACAGCAACTGTTAGTTCCGACCAAGGAAACGGCTGAACCATGTCGCCACCACATGATGCAAAAAAGTCCTGCAGAAAAAGACAAGTCAGATATGTCAATTTGTAAATATGTAAACTTCAAATCTTGCAGTTATAAAATGAACGTTGTGTTGTCAAAGGTTGGTCAGTAGAATCACAATAACCATGCTGTTTGGTTTGATAAGAATTAGTTTTAAAAACTTGCTTGAAATGCGTGGACAGAACAGACGAGGGCTACCCTCCCACCGAGTTTCATGAAGTTTACATGGCCAAGTTTTTTTTTTTTTAATAAGTAACAAATCAATTAAAAGGAGCCTCATGTCTTAACTACGGCTATACTGATCCGATCTTGCCGATCAGAGCGTGATCAGATTGATCGGCAAAGTGATCAAATTTTACCAGTAACCAATCATCAAACTTATCGCAGATACTATTATATTTGATTTTCTACATCGTATTTGTAATAATTACCGTTAAGAATTAGCAGCTCTTGTCCAATCATTCCTATTACCTACTAACTGTAATTTGCTAGAATCAACTTGTTAGCACCAAAGGTGATTTCATCATCGCGACGCGGAGAAACAAATTTCGATCGGTTCAGTCGTTGCTAGACGCCGGTACTTCCAGCCTGGATCGCGTAAGAGACAAGTGTCAGTTGAGTAAATCTCTCATCAGGGGTGGAAAATTTTGCGTCTAGCAAGCCACTCCACTAAGAAATATATAGGCCTAAGACCATGCACAGTATAGAAAATGGAAGCAGCAGCCGTTTGTTTGCAGTCGAAGGGCGTTATAATTTTAAAGGGCTTTTACAACGTTTTTTTTAAGTCAATTTTTGTTTATGGTCTGTAGAATTTTCATTTTGTCGGATGAGAATGATTGATTGGCAAGGTTGAAATTTCTCCACTGATCGGATTGGAAGCAAAACTGCTGATCAGTTTAGCCTTAGTCTTAACTCATGCCTGATGTGGCCACTTCCTAATTTTTATTGCTTGTTTAACATTTTTATGGTTGGTTATTCATTAATGTTTTTATGACATTTTTACGAACCAAAACTTTAAAATTACAGTACTGTGATTTGATAATTCCACTTAGTAACCTTTAAAAGGTAATTGACAATGACCATTCAAAAAATGACAGTTACCAACCAAGCACTTACAGATAATTTACCACATGAGGTATTATCCGATAACAATTTCACCTCAGTCCCTCCACCTTGCTTTTTGGTACTCCATTTAAGGATATGCGAGTACAATAATTTTAATTTGAGTAGAGTCGAGCCGAGCCAAGTTAGTAAGAGAAGAATAGATTATCAAGCTGAGTTCGAGTATTTGGTGAACACAGTTATTTTGTAAGTAATTTTTCTATTTGTTAGTTTAATAACAAGTTAGATGCAGCTTTTAAGTGACTATGTTGGTCGTGTACAAATGGTTTCCCAGTTTTTAGGATATAACTTCAAAATAGTTGAGCTACTGGCTTTTAATTTACATCGCTGGAAGCTCTCGTCGAGACAATTGGCATATTTAAACGTCAAAATTGGTCAAAAATTAGCGTAGTTATCGTATTTTCACCGGATTCGAGTTTTTTGAGTATGGATTTAAGAGACGAGTAGAGTTAGAGTACAAGTTCCATATTCGACTTGCCTCGAATTTTACGAGTATTGCACATCCCTAACTCCGTTGCATAGTTCTCCTAGCCTTTACAGCTTTTCACAAAAACGATGGAGATTAGTTTAGAATTTAGAATTAAAATAAAGTACATACTAGAATCGTCAGTTTTAACCAATACGACTGAATTTAGCTCCCTGTCGGTTTTGCTAAACCGAACGATCAGCACACTCTTTGCAGTTAATAGTCTGCTTCGAGTGTTATTGTCATCTTCTGACATTAGCCAGACGATAAATTATCACATTATTTTAATTTTGCATAAATAGTTCAAAATAAATTTATCATAAAGCTTGGTAAAAATTAGTAATTTTAGGAATTACATGCTACTAAATTAAATCAAAGAATTTTAGTGGCCACGAAAGCTGGTCTATCATTTGCTCTTACTACACAACATATTGTACAACTCCAGAAAGGGAACACGACACAACACGATCTGCAATTTTGAAGTCAAGAAATGAATACCTGTAATCGGTTAACACAGCGAGTGCATATCACCGTCTTTAACTTGGACCGTAAACTGTGGAGACCAGTAACCATGTGGATTGGAACTTTGCTCAGTTCTAAAACTTTCAAAGCCCTAAACTTGCGCAAATTAACACTACCTTGAAGGGTAGTGTTTCCATGAGTTACCTGAAAAATAAAAAGAACAACCATAGAAGAAAATAATCAATAAGGCGGACAAGGGCAAAACGAACACAACAACTATCAACACAACAACTAATTATGCATGCAGAGTTATTCTCTCTCTGCTGTAATTAATGCATGTAGCAGCTATACAATATTAAAATGGCATTATACAATTTCAACAACAGTAGTACAAGAAAAAGAAGGGGCAGAAAAGATTTAGGTTTCTATTAATGAAAGAAAACTACGCCAAGTTAGAAAAACAACATTTATGTAACCTAACACTGGATACCGTAACTTGTAAAGCACTGAACATATTTTTATCTTTGAGAGAAACTTGAGACCAAGAGAAATTTTTGCAGGCCCTACAAAGATTCACAGAAAAGACCTAATTTGGAGGGGGAAAGGGAGGAAAAAACACACCTGGAAGGCATAAGAGTGGATGACTCAAATGAAGAATTGCACAACTTTTCTACTAGTAATAAGTCTTAGACACAAAGAAATCAGCAGAGTTCCCAAATAACTGCCTCAAGAAATGTTTACTCCTTTAAACTTTTTTCCCCGCGTATGGTTCAGTAGAAAAAATGAGAGTAATGAGTCCTGTAAAATTGCATAACACTGAACTGGAAAGCAAAAGGAGAATTGATAATTGTGGCTAATTCAACACTTGTACAAAGCCTGTATCTATGGATCCAAAGAAGGCAGCAGATCTGATGGGCTGTCATCTCTCATCTTGAAATGCTGTGCAGAATCACTTGCAAAGCCTTCTGCAGCGTTATTAGAAAGAGTCCGTACAAAAGACATTAGAAAGAGTCCGTACAAAAGGCAATAGTTTCCAATTACTGGAAGATTGCGAACAATGTCTGGATTTTCAAAGGAATTACGGACCAATCAGCCACCTACATGTTGTCTCCAAAGTGTGTGAAAAAATCGTCAATCAACTGCTTGTCGATTAATGCAGTCAATTTGCCGTCTTTGATGACACGCAGCAGTGCTTTACCAAGGGACAGTCATACCTTACTAACCTACTACTCGCAATGCATGGACTGCTGCGATGGACTGCAGAATTCCAAATGATGTGATTTTTCCTAGCTTTTAGCACAGTTTTCGACACAGCGCCTAGTTCCAAGCCGATTGACAATCTTGTTCGCCTTCGCACCAGAGTAAATCTCACAAGGTGGCTAAGTCATTATTATCAGGGAAGGAGGCAGCATGTGTTGAGGAAACTTACTCTAGTTAGAACAAAGTTACTTCAGATGTGCCTCAGGGATCTACGCATAGCCCCATTCTGTTCTGATTGTTTGTAACAGGCATGGACTGTGACATTTTGAGTGTTCAGGAGAAGTGTACTGCTGACACCAAAATGCATTGGCCACCGAGCCATTAAAAAGCTGTGCGATGCTTTATTTTACAAAAGGACTTCGACAAAGTGGTGATGAACCTAAATACACACAAATGCTACGTCAGCATTTTGACCAAAACAACCCACGGCCTTTGTACTGCTTTCATGTTTAAGATTAAATTGATGCTGTTGTAGCCAAGGCAAATAGATTCACTGGCTTTGTTATAAGACGTGCGCTATTAGGATGCCATCTCCATTATAGCCATTTACAAATTTTATGTTTGCCCTTTGACGGAACATTGTATTCAAGCTTGGCGACCATGGCTATTCAAAGATATAAGTTGTCTCGAACGTGTTCGACGCAAGGCTACTAAACTTGTACCACAGTCTCTGGGGCTTCATACTGTGAAAAGACTACAAAGACTTGGTCTCACTTTCATTCCTGAAATGAGGACTCGAAGAGACAATATCTTGACGTATTTAATCTTCCAAGGTGGGGTCAGGCTGGATACGAGAGTATTCTTTACTCCTTCGGATTTGGCTCATCAGCACCCCCAGAAATTGACCAAGAATCACGTCAGGTTGGAAATGCGAAATAAAGACTTTGTACATAGTTATCAAGCTGTGGAATGCTCTTTCAGCTAATGTGGCTAGTGGTGGGACTATGAACTTGTTCAAGGCTGCAGCGGACAAGTTTATCGCAGCTAAAGCCTCAGTCAGAAGTAGTTCTGCTTACACTGCCATGAGCCTTTGGCTCTATGGGTTTTTATTATTTTTTTAGTGAACAGACTATTGTTTCTACAACTCTGGTAAAAAAAAAGCACCTGCAGCAAAAAACGAAACAAAATAGAGCGTACTGATCCCGTCATGGCTACACCAGTAACAGGAGAGGGCAAAGACGCTGTCGATGTGGTGCATTATTTCAAGGGATGCTGTTTTGAGATAATTAGAAAAAAGTTGGCCAAAAAAACTGTACCGGTATGGTGGTTTTTTTTTTTACATTTATAGACGTGAGATGGAAAATGACCTTTCTTTGAAAAATTCAAGTGAACATTAATTGTTTTCTACTGTGTATTTCCTCCTTAAAATGTCTTTTGATTACTGTTGTCGTCGCCGGTTGCCAGTCTTCTTCAGGCTCGTTCTGAGTTGTTAGATGCTTCGATGTTTACATCAGCACACCCGTCCTGATTTCCTGAAACAGGCATGCTGATAGAATCACATCAGTTTCACACTAAAAATATTGAAGAAAATAGCGAACAAATATTTATTTCACCCCCTCCCCCCTCATGTTATTCACGGAAATGTTTGTACATATATACTCCATTTTTTCTGAGCTTGGCTTGTACAAGATATGTCCCTTCATTTGTGCATACAGCTACGAACCAATACAGCTATGCTAATTCCTTTGAATTGTATGCCAAATAAATGCTACAACATTTTGTTTACCAAGTCTTTTCATTAAGCAGTAATAAATTGGCTGACTTTCCCACATGACCCAAACAGAACTAAAATTTTTTAACAACTAATTATAATTACCAGTTAAAATACCACAGATAGAGCAGTACATTAGGGCCTTTGAAAAAGGTGCCGCATTGAGATTAGATACTGTACCTGGAATTGGTGGTTCAACCAACAAAGTCTTCGTTTGTCCTAGGGGTGTGCGAGTAGAATAATATTAATTCGAGTTGAGTCGCGCCGCACCAAGTTCCCAAGGAAGAGTCGAGTATCGAGTCAAGCTTGTAGTATTTGGTGAACATGACTTTGTAAGTTTCTTTTTAAATTGTTAGGATAATAACAAGTACGATGCTACTTAACTGACAGTGTGGATCAATGTGTACAAATGGTTTCTCTAGTTTTAGGGATGTAAAACTTGAAAAACATTTGAGCTAGCATACTGGCTTTTAGTTTACACCACCGGAAAGCTCTCAACTGAATGATAAATTGGGTGTATTGGAAATTGGAATATCAAAATTGGACAAACATTGTATTTTCACTAAATGTGAGTTTTTCGGGTGAGTATGGATATGAGTACTGGTTCGAGTTAGAGTACAGGTTGCTTACTCGGCTTGGCTCCAACTTTTCGAGCACCGCAAATTGTCTATTAAACGCACATGGGTTTATATGGTTAATTGGAAAAAATTGGGAGTGGACGTTAAATATAGAATAGTCCATTTTCTGACGTTCCTTCTGGACATCAAATTCAATGTTTAAAACCTTTTTGAATGATGTTATACCGGCCAATTTTTTACATCCTTTTAATTGCTGTGAAGAGGGTAGGAGGAGAAGAGAGGGTTTCTGCAGGTACAAGACAGAGTAACAGTCCATTATTTCCCCAGAGAGGGAGAAGTGGCCAGAAAGCAAAGCGCAATCAGTGGTCTCATTTGTTTTCCCGACTATCTTTTTGCTCACAGCAAGAAGCATTTAGTTAAAATACTCACAATAAAAATACGCAATACCTTTTGGTATTGCGTATTTTTATTGTGAGTATTTTTTCCCCAAGAACCAAAGTAAAACGGCAGTGATGTCGATCTATAAGAGCATTTAGTTAATTCTACAGCAGAAAAACAACATTAAGGGGGTTGGAATCAACTCCACCATTTATGATTTAGACCTTAAAAAACATTTTAGGGTCACCAACGTCATTACACTTTAGCCTGGTTTACACTTTATTACGTAGGCTATAAAGAGTAGAATAAAAACAAAAAAATAACCACCACCGATTTTAAGTCCTCGTAGTGAAATTCCACAACGAATCGCTATGATAATTGATTTGAAATCGTGGTTTCTGAGAGAAACTGTACGGCACAAATGCTCTTTAAAGGATTTTCCAGTCTTGATGATGTGAACTACAAGCTGTTAGTTTTGAGAAAAGCCTAGAGTACACACACTAGGGTAAACGTAACTTACCCTTAGCTTCCTTAGTTCACTCTCCCTATGTGCAGACATTCTCATGCTACTTTAGAAATCCCCTACGTACAGTCCATCAATGCAAGTAGTAAGGCCATTCGTCCACGCACAAATAAACATGCAATCAGCAATCCAGTGCTGCCAAGCTGCCACAAGAACACAATGCTGTTTCAGCTAAAGCTTTTTCTCTCAGCGTGATGGAGCATACGATATTAACACTATCACTCGATGGCTTAAATTGTGAGTGGACCTTCCACTCTGGGTAATCTTCAGACAGATAGACATTTGTGTCGCAGTTAAACTGCCATAGTTTTGAAAGGCTGGTAGTTTACAAATATGTTTGCCCAAAATGCTTTTTAAGCAGAAAGAACTTGTCTTCCCGCAATTAAGGCTTACATTAGACCGTAAAAGACATAAATACATTTGCTTTAGACCCCCTGCCAGCTAATTTCTCAAGCAAATTAAAAAAAAAAGTGACCTCCAAAAAATATGTACCAACGATTTGCATTACATATTAGGATTCTCGAGAGTTATGCGAGATTTAGATATTTCCTACAGTAAACTGAAATGTTACAGCAAAAATGAAGATTCTCCCAGAGAACTTGTTCTCGCAAGGAGAATCTAAGTTCTCTGAGTGGAATCCGACGAAACTGTGTTACAGAATGGGATACCTTCCCTTGACCGCGGCACGTTTTATCTTACTAATTTGCATCAAATTTTAATCTAATTTATGCAATCTTACGTCACTTCCGGTCGCCTCCACGCTCTCTCCCGTCCCTAATACCTCACTGTCGTTCTTTGCGGCTGGCTGGAACTGCCAGCGCCAGGGAGGCGGGCGGGAAATAACTGTAACACAGTTTCGTCGGATTCCACTCAGAGAACTTAGATTCTCCTTGCGAGAACAAGTTCTCTGGGAGAATCTTCATTTCTCCTTCGCAGAATCCTCCTCACTGTGTTACAGAATGGGATAGATTAAGAAGATGTGGCGCTGCCAGCCTTACCTGTTAGTTTATCTTGTTTCTCCCCTGTAGTCTCTGGAGCAGATCACCCGCTAGGCTCGGTAGCACCTCTCTGTTGTAGTGAGTGGCGAACACTGAAGTCGATGCCCAATTCGCCATCTCCATAATTTGCGACGCAGATGCGCCGCAGGTTCTTGCGGATGATGCCACTGCCACACGCACCGAATGCGCCCTAAAATGGCTTGTTTCTATCCCAGCATTGTGGAGTACAGCACAAATCCATCTTGCCACCGTCTGCGTTCCAATTGGCTTGTGTGGTTTTACATATGACAGGAAAAGTTGAGTAGGCCTGGTCCCCGAGGCCAGCGCTTGCATGTCTCTCATTGGTGCCGTCCGCCGAATGTATGATGCCACATACCGTATTGCATCGAGAGTTCTGTCCGCGTTACGCTTCATGCGGAGCACCAGAAAAGGCGCCCCACTCCTGCAGGTTTTGTGGTCGCGGACCACGAAGACGGCCTCGTCCACCCCAAAATCGCACCATTCCAGACTCAATCTTGCCAGTTCGTTAGCTCTGTTTCCAGCGCAAATAGCTAGTAGCATCACCACCTTATACGTCAGTTGTTGCAATGTCAGGTCCTTTGGCGGATGCAGTGTCTGGAGGTACTTCGCCACAATTCGCAAGTCCCATATAGCCACGTATCGTGGCGTCGGTGGCCTCCTGCGGAATAAGCCTCGAACAAAACGCTTCATCACTGGTCGCTGTGCAACCGTCCCCGCTTGGCTTTCCACTTGGAATTTTGCGATCGCAGCCAGGTAACCTACTATCGTCCGGTATTGGAGGCCCTCTCGGAACAGCTCCGCTAAAAAATTCATGCACACTGCCGTCGATGCTGTCCACGGATCGCAGTCACTCTGTACACACCACTCTGCCCAACGTTTCCACTTATAGGCATACACTTTCTTCGTTGCAACCGCAACATCAGATTGCAGGATCTCTTTTGCCATTGTAGACAATTCCATCTCATGCTGTCGACCCACACGGTCCGTCCTGCCTGTCCTGACTCGATCCGAGCCGATAGTATCCAGCCTAGTCGAACCCTGGTTCGACGCAACTTCCCATATAACATCGTCACTATTTTGCGCCGTCGCAGCTTTTCGACGCGCCTCCTCCCCCGCCGGGGGTCTCAACTCCAAAAAATCATAATTAACGAAACAAAAACCAGCGCCAGCTCCCGCCCTGCCAGGTGTGGCGGTCCTTCCTCGCAACTTATTGCCACCTGTCACCCTGTCGGGATCGCGCACGCCATCCCCGACCTGGGCGAAACACCCCCCCACGACGGGTGTTTTGCAATCCTCGCCTTGGCTGCGACGTGGCTCGTAGTGTAGCCGCCGCCTCGGACTGCGCACGTTTTAATACTTCCGGTAATGGCTCTCCAAAAAGTTCATTCAACGTAGGCGGACATGCAACTAATTCTGGGCGTATATCTTCTGCAAAAGCGTATTGCAATCGATCACGTCTCAGTCCGTTCATAGACAACAAAGCCTGAATTTGTAAAGTCACCGCATCCACTACCGTTTGCGAAAGCTGGTCTTGCCACGTGCTTGTGTGAACAACAGGTTTCATTCCACAGAATTGTAATGCCCTTAGCAGCGGCAGCATTGCTCCAAACATTTCCGCCTCAACTGATATCAATCCGCCATCGATAGTAGCCAGTAGCGGATGCCTGTCACGTAAGCGTGGCAACAGTGGCGTGCGTGGCGGCACAAATTCTCTCTGCACAGCGTCCTCCACAATATACCGATCCACGATCGACGTCCGTTCCTCGGGGGCTAATCTAATATTTTTGTTCTTATTCCACCACGCCAGGACGGGCTTATCCAATTTCCAAACAGGCGTCTTTGTCTTGATAGCCTCCGGCCACAACGAATCCTCCAATTTTCCAGCCACCAACACTTCCCTGGTGCAATCACCATCCTTACGGGTTTCACCTCGGAACTCCCGATCACCCAAAGGTGCAACAGAATCCTCCGACTCTTCACAGAAATAATCATCACCACTCCAGGCTTCCAAATTACTGACCATTTCTCGTCGGCGCGGCCATTCCGCCGCCCGCTTCACTCCCCGGCTCGCTCGCCGTGAGTCATCCACTACATTATCACTCAACCACACGTCCCCACATGGAACGGTCTCTCTTGCTCGACCACTTTCTACCGCTTTTGCTAATGCTACTTGCATTTCACGGCCCAATAAACCTGGCAACGCCGTCATTGTCTCAACCAGACTACCCCACGGAATCACTGGCTCGCTCACCGGCCGAGTCACAATCTGTTTTTCGGCGCCGCCATCTTTGCTTCTTTCTACGATAGGCTTACTTACAGTCGGACGGTCCGTCATTTTTTCACCTTCCGTTGCCAAATCTTCCCGATAATCCACCCGCAGCGTCTTAGGCAACTTGTCTTTCGGCATCCTACCAGGATATTGGCCCATAAACCGATGTCGAAAACTGATACACCACCACGATGTCCAAAAAAAAAAATTTTCTTAATTGCCGGACGCGTTAACTAACACGACCACCCGTGCCGCGGCAAAGAAAGACAGTGAGGTATTAGGGACGGGAGAGAGCGTGGAGGCGACCGGAAGTGACGTAAGATTGCATAAATTAGATTAAAATTTGATGCAAATTAGTAAGATAAAACGTGCCGCGGTCAAGGGAAGGTATCCCATTCTGTAACACAGTGAGGAGGATTCTGCGAAGGAGAACAAAAGTTTAGTAACTGCCTGTCCCTTTACCTACTTCATAATCAAAATCAAAATAAAAAGCATGGTCACCGGGTGACATTTTTAGGTTTGCAAATATTACCCGAGAGGAAAACAATTTTTTTTTCATGGACTTAACTGTATTTACACTTCATACCGCAAGAGAACACACAAGCAATATCACCGCTTGTTATCTATTTATCATACATTCAAATATGATTATATCACGAAATGATTCACTGAAGTGAAGACCCTTACCTTCACTCCAACAGTCTTTTGGATAAAATCTCGCACACATTGCAAATCTTCAGACGGACTTTGGTGTGTAAGGTTCGTTTGCTGTACATCAAAAACATTGTCCACAGCATCATCACCAACTTGAACAAAGCCACTATTGATGTAGTTAAGAATTCCTGTTGTCAAAGCCAACTTTGTTTCGCCAGTCAGCACTTTATCACCTGAAATAAACATTGTAGTTTAAGTATTTGCCAAGTGGAACAAAACTTGAGTTACCAAAATACTCAGCCACGTCATCGCCTCAAACTTTTTACACAAAATTTTGCAGTCTCATTTTACTGCAATACGTTTTTTAAATGCTTTTAGTAAAGATTAGAAGCTCTTAGTTGTTGCAAAGGTTGCAATAAAAATAATAAAAAGTGTTTTACAGTCAAGTGTACTTATGAAACTTTATCCAGAAAATTTAAGAAATTTCTGTTCATTCTACTTCTACAAACACTTTGCGCAAGGGCTCCAACTAAATTGTGTTTCCCCACCAAAAAACTATTTATAGTGGAGGAGATTTGAGAGTAATTATGGAGCTAGAAGGTCTCATAATAGGGACACAGATCCAAGTTGGGGCAACAACATTATTATAAGATACTCCAAAAAGGATGAAACGTCCTACTTTGCTAGTTAACGAACACTGCACCAAATTAAGTTTTTGCCTAACTTTTGTGAGACATTGTTTGGCCTGTAAAAGTTGAGGTGATGCCACACAAAAACTTGCTAAAAATAGTCTTACTTACGAACATTAAACTGGCAGACCGCCAACTGTCAAACGTGGTCAGAAGATGTGACACGACGCCTCATTACGATTACAATTATTAGCCAATAAAAATATTTAATAGGCATGTTAAACTGGCAAATTTAGGAAGTAATTTTTTTTAAGAGATTGAAAAATCCAAATGGATACAACTTTCCATAAGAACAGGTTAATTCCTTTTTTTCAATTCTCTGGTCAATGACATTTATTTATTAACCCAAGCCCACATGCAAAGCAAGATTACTGAGGGGTCACCGGATACCCCGAACAAAATAGGAAGTAGCTTGCCAGTGGCCATGGTCATGGCAACCAAACAAGTGTAGAACGATTTGAACCCAGCCCCCCAGCCAATATATATATGAGATTTACAAAAACGTCAATGCACTGACAAAAGGTATAGGGCCGATTGGGTGCTCTTTCTAGTCGAAGCCTACTGCAACGACGCAATAGTGAAGGTGTCTGGCTGTTTAAATAAATTCATTTTGTTTTACTAGTTTTCTTTTACTAGCCAGTTAGGTACTGATCATATTGGAAAATTGGCGAGATTTCCCGTACGGCCTAAGAATTGACGGCCCATTGGTCCGACTTGCATGCAGAAGTTGCTTAACTACTCTGTCCGCCAACACACCATATGAGCTACATTCACACCCTTACAGGTGCTAGCACGGTTAAAATACTCCGTGAAATAAGTTCACTCTGTGACTAAGACGTTAGTGTTGTACCATTAGACATAAATTATGGATGATAATTTGAATTTGTTCATGTAGTAAAAAAATTGCAAACTCGCTATAAATATAGCCCTGTGAACAACAGACTTCAACTGTATGGTGCTTTATCTACACACTCACTGTTTTTTTCTACGTATACCGATTCGGCCTTTTTAACAATAAAAACAGCTCATCGGGATGATTACAATGATGCGTGAGAATGTCACAATACATGCATGCCATGGCGTGCGTGTGGCCATTTTCGTTTACAGTGTATTTACCACACCTCACACGTTGCACCAATTCAGCAGCCAAGTTATACGCCTTCAACTGTATTACGTACACTATCAACATACCTCATTTTTGTACTATTGCTATCCTAACACTGTACTCAATAATTCGACCATTCTTATCAGCTGACATCTATTATTACCGCCACTTTATTATTACAAACGTAACCACCACTTATGTGCTAAGTGGAGCCAACACATCACACACAACACAGGATAATGTACAGGATATTTTTTCAAAATCACGTCCCAAATAAAAATGTCACACGAGACTCACAAAAACGCACACTTTCACAACGAAGATAGTCTACTAACTGCAAATTTTCAACTACTAATTGTACTCGTCATCAGGCACCTTAAAGGTAAGTTTAAACTCTGTTTACATTTCGTTTTTCAGTCCAATACACGGTTCGAATTCGAAACTGCCGCTGTCTGCTATATTCAGTCGATTGGTTCACCCTTGCCCACTGTATCACTTGGGCCGTTCTTTACATGCAATCTTCCATTTAACTTCGAGCTTCCCTCGCAAGTCTTTCCCAATCAGGTTTGTAATATTAGAAAATGATGGGCCTTGCACATTCATAAGCGGGATCTGCCTGTTTTCATGCATCTTAATCGCAATGTGCGAGGCCCATCATTTTCTAATATTACAAACCTGATTGGGAAAGACTTGCGAGGGAAGCTCGAAGTTGAATGGAAGATTGCATGTAAAGAACGGCCTGAGTGATACAATGGGCAAGGGTGAACCAATCGACTGAATATAGCAGACAGCGGCAGTTTTGAATTCGAACCGTGTATTGGACTGAAAAACGAAATGTAAACAGAGTTCAAACTTACCTTTAAGGTGCCTGATGACGACTACTGTTAGTAGTTGAAAATTTGCAGTTAGTAGACTATCTTCGTTGTGAAAGTGTGCGTTTTTGTGAGTCTCGTGTGACATTTTTCAACCATAGTGTTTCACAGTAAGATGAATAACGGTGTTTATACGTCCCAAATAATATAACTGTATAATTACTTTTAATTATTTGCATTACAGCAATGATTGGTGAAACAGGGACAACAATCTTGCACTATCAATCAACCATACTGACCTAGTCGGCTGGTAACAGATAGTGTGAAGCAGTATTGGCTGGAAAAAGCACGTTTTACTTTCATTTAATCAAATCTGCACACAATAATGCGCTGAGATACAACTTTTGTTGTCTTATCTGTACCCTCCACTGTAATGATGTAGGTCGTCAATGCAGAACAAAGCAAGACCAAAAATTGAAGTATGACGAAATTGTACCGCCAAGATTAAACATGCTGCAAATACACTGCCGTTTTTTGTGTGTGGCTTCTGCTGATAACGGTTTTCTAGTCCAATATTATACAACTAACTTACAGCCCATCTACAGATAGGCAAATTCAGTTAATGTGGCTTCTTTTTCGTGGGTCTTGAATGACTATTGCATCCCCCAGTCCCCCTCCTCCACATTCTAAAATTATTTAACTCCGTTTTTGCTTTATATGGCATGAATATATCTACAACGTTGATCCACAAAGGGGAGGGGGGAGAAAAGATCCCCCATTATATATCCCTCCATCCCTTACCCCCCTCCCTCCCCCAAACAAGAAACAACATATTACCGTAAATCATGTATTAAAAGCCCAGTTGAAGCTAAAGCCCACCCCCTAAAATGCTGTAAAGTCAAAATCATGAAATAGTGGAGTTAAAGCCCACCCCTGCAAAGTTAGATGATGTAAACAAAGATAGTACTGCTTGCTATGTTTACTGGTCCCTTCTCCTTCCCTGTAGTAATAGTGGACTCTTCCTTTAGCTCCTAGCACCTGCACAAGGCCTGGGCATCTCTCTCCCCTTTGCCTCCTCCCTTCTTCACAGCAATTGAAAGGATGTAAAAATTGGTCTTCAGAGATCGTTCAAAAGCTTCAAATTTTCTGTAATAGATGTCCAGAAAGGTTAGAAAATTGATAATGCTTGATTTAAAGCCCACCCCTTATTTTGCCTAATTAACTGCATAAGCCCATGGGCGTTTAATCCACGATTTACGGTATATCAATTGATATTAAATGATTAATTGGTAAAAATAGGCCTAGGTCAGGTGTCTTCCATTCAGCAGAATTGAGCCCCAAACCAGCAGAAGTTTCTGCCATTTTGCTTGGTGAAATCGTATTCGTTTCACCCTTGGCAAGAAGCAACATATCTTCCTGCTGCACAACCCTTTCGATTGTCAATCAGTAGCAGTCAAAACTTTGTCAGTAAACCTTAAAAAAGCATTCGTCATTTCACAAATATATCTTGCACGATGCACAAGCTTTCTAATTTATGCATTTACGTAATTGTATAATATTATAATCCCAGCAATAGTGCAGAAAAAGCTGTTGCATAGTTCTTGTAACTCTATACATAAAGCAACAAACCGTTACCTCTTGGTTTTGTGGTTCCCGAAACAAAAAGTGTTCACCCCGATAACACATTTTTTTAAATTATCGCGATAATCGATGACGTCACCATAAAACAAAAGCTCGAATAACCATTTTAATTTTATTAATAAAACAAAACCCTTGGCTGAAGCCTACAGTGGGTTGCTAGGCCTAGTACAAAAGCAAAAGTAAAGCAAAATAAAAATATGCTGCCTCGTCGCTCACAAGCGGATGTCACTATAAACGTCAAGGCACGTGAACAACACCAGTAATTTGACATGTTTATAATCCTCGTCAGTTTGCTCGATAATTTGAAAAGTCAGAAAAAGTAGGATACGATAATCGAAACTTTTTATCGTGATATTATCGAATTATTGATTCTCGTGTCGTGCCACCCCTACCCAAGATATCGCTATTTGAGTATCTTTCTCTACTGGTAGCCGTCCTTTTAGCGAGTAGGGCTAAATTCAGGGTGCCAACTATTGATTTTCATTTATCAAATGGCGAGTGGCGGTCGATGCTGCATCTTTTAACTTCAAACGTTTTTTCTCCTTTTAAGGCGCTATGAAGATTTCATGGTAAACTACTTTTTGTGTAAACTATATTTGTCGTCGTGAATAAGCATTGCACACCTCCTTGCTTTATATTGACCTAAAATGAAGACCTTTGATTTATCTACGATTGCCCCAATTGTATATGGATTTCTCCCTCTTCCAAAACGTTGATTTGGTTCCCCAATTTAATCCTCTAATAATCTTGGTGTCCACCACCCCATTCATTCTCTGAACAGATACACGGCAAAATTGTTATTCCTTTCTAGCTTTTCACGTGGCATCGTGGGAAACATTACCCAGGCACGGAAGGTAAATGCTAAATTTCAAAGCTCTTTCCACACTAAATTATCAGAATTAGGGTTTTTTCTTTAAACATCTGGTTTTAGCTATTTAACAATTTAATACAAATTATTAAAAGGTGATCTAAATTCCGAGGAAGAAAAAAATCATTCATTAGCCTAAGACTTTTCCAAGATAAGTGCTTCAGACCAATAACGCATGTACATTGTACTACAAGTGGAGCAGCACTTGTTCAACCGCTCCTTCTGGCAAAGGTTGCTTGCACTACACCACAGACTTCACACGTCGATCATGAGAAGTACAGGAGACGATGGATGAAAGCATCACCTGTAGATAAGACGGAGATTGTTCGACAGGACGAGCAGTCACTCCTACAGTTTATGAAGCTATTGACAACTACAAGATGTCAGAGACATAGGTCGTCACGTATCCGGAAAAATCTGTCTCGAAACAGAGGCAGACTGTCCATAAGCCGTATTTGGTACCCATTAGAGTTTTCCAAGCCTGAACACGAGTGGGAATTATCTAAGGAAAAGGGTGCGAACCTGTTGAGGTTCGTGCTTAGGCTTAAAAAAATAAAGATGTAGTGTAGTCACGCGCTAACAATGTGGTTTAAGTGGTTTAGTGTTTAATTGCCCCACCCGGAGGTTCAATGGCAATATCAAAAAGAATACAACAATGATCAAAGGCAAGAATTTAAACATGCGACACGCAGTGCTAGCTGCAGTTCGAAAGCTCTCCCTTAAACTGTACTGCAGTCTTGTTAGAAGCATCATGGAATATGCAAAGACTTGAACGTAACAAGGACAAAATGGAAAGCTTCCATAAGCGGGCTATAAAGTGGGTCATTGGGTTATCAAACCTGCCATACAGTGAACGTTTACGATGAATTGAGACTACCCACTACATACAGAGATCCTATCTTAGCACATAAGATTATTAAACTCTACTAGCCCAATGGAGAACTCTTGGCTCATTGTTACTGACCAGAAACTATGGAGATAAGGTTGTAAAACAATGATGTCGGACGTGACTACGACAAGAGTAATTTGCTTTCGGCAACCTTCACCAATGTCGGTCACTACTCGCCAAACGGCGAGGAAAATTTAGCAGTTGGTGACTTGGTTTTTAGAGCTAGCCTACTCGCCAAAATGGCGACTGATTAATAAACTTTGATGCTTAAATTGGCATATCTCGGGAACCGTACTAGCTAGAAACAAGCTGATTGCAGCATCGCATGCAGAATTATTTATTTGAAGTAACTGCAACGCCCCAAAGAGCAATTAAGCAGTATAAAAAAAAAGAAAAAAAGAAGAAAAAACAATGAGAAAAGAAGCCCACAAGCGCCACAGACGCAAGGCAATCAAACAGTATGGCTGCAAATCATAGGCTGTAAAGTAGCCTAGCTTTGAGCTTTCTGACGAAAGCAAGTTCAGAGTCAGTTTGAACAACCTCCTGGGGCAAATTATTCCATTCAACAATGGTGCGTGGAAAAAAGGAGCCTGCAAGTACGTTCTTGCTGCATAGCAATCTTTCACCTTTCTGCAGGTGTGGTCATGGCGACCCACAAAGTCGGGGGCAAGGGCTCTCCAACCGAATGTGCAACAATGTCGCTATCCACTTTAGTTGATTGGAGAGTTAGATTAATGCAAACAATATTAAGCAGTAGCACAACTGCTGAAATTGTTTCTACATGGCGAGGAGGTAATGGACAATGGCGAGTGCATTTTAATATC
Source organism: Lithobius niger (assembly GCA_023313725.1). Taxonomy (NCBI): domain Eukaryota; kingdom Metazoa; phylum Arthropoda; class Chilopoda; order Lithobiomorpha; family Lithobiidae; genus Lithobius; species Lithobius niger. Next base: position 47,584 of record JAHWFP010248436.1, read on the forward strand.
TACGGTCGGCCAAATGGCGAGTGCCACCTAATTCACATTCGTGAAGGTTGGCTTTCGGTACAGTATCCAACCTGTGAAATAAGCTGCCGCCGGAAATTATGAAATCCTCTTCAGTCTCACAGTTTAAAAACATCTTGACACGATGCTATGTATCACCATATGACTATAAAACTCTACAGTACGGCTGTGCCGGTGCCACTTTTCCTGATACCGGTTCGATACCAGTGCCCATTTACCCGGTTCCGATCCAAGTACCGTTACTATTGGTCATGTGCCAATACAGTGCAAATGCCGATACCAAGACAGTGCCAATGATAATGTCAAACGATATTAATAAACAATACAGAATTGTTGATGCGTCAATAATTTAAGCGATAGGGGTAGTTAATTTTGACCACAAAAATCCAAATCAGAACCAAGCAGCTTAATTATTTAAAAGTTGCTTAATTTTTAGTAGGCTAGTGTTAGGAACAATGTGCCATATTATTAACGTACCAAAATGCCGATTCTGGAAAAAAAACAAGCCAATGCCGGTGCCGATCTGATACCGGTACCAGTGGATCCTGCAGCCGGTTCCGGTACCAGTACTGGTACCTGAACAGCCATACTCTACAGGACAATTAAACTCTACTAACCCACTCAAGAAATATTGGCTCAATGTCACTGAAGATTTTAGCACCAAAAACCACGAAGCTAAGGATGTGAAACAACGATATCAGACATGAATATGGTAAGAGTAATTTGCTTTCAAGTCCCAACCTGTGGAATAGGCTGCCGCTGGGAAATGGTGAAATCCCCTACAGTCTCACATTTAAAAAACATCTTGACATTTTGTTATCGTCTATCGTAACTCCCTATGACTATAAAAATGGTAGTAGGGAATACTCAACAAGCCAATAGAGTTTCTATCGAATTTTCATTCAAATTAAGTACAGTAAATCCTCTATTTAGGCTATAGCCCGGGGTTACTGGTTAAAAATCCAGCCATTTTGACACGGCTACAATTAGAGACCAGCTACTAGAAAATTTACAGTATCAATACAAGTAAAACATGTGTCTGACATTAAAAACGGTAAATAATATCACACGAATGCTTTTACCATTACTCTTTAACAAACGTAAATATGGTGGCAACCATTAGGCTTAATAAATAAAAATATTTTTCAAAACCAAGCCATTTTACCTCAGCTGAAACTAGAGACCGGCTACTACTAATTCATGATTGGGAAAACACCCGGCTAGGAGGCTACAACAGACGACCCGGCCACAAATAGGATTTACGGTAATTACCACTCCAGTGACTAAATGGCAGTTACCGTATTACAAGCATAGTACGCTAAAAAAAATTCGCACTGTCAAAGCTTTTCAAGCCATGAATCCTTAGTTTTCACATTTAATGCTTTTAACGTTATTGAAGGCCCAACCACCTTGCGCATCATCCGAAAAATCATTGATGTTAAAACATTTTTGTGACACTCCCAAATTACTGGACATCTTTATTCGAGCATTATGGTACTTAGTGGATGAAACCTGATGCAAGCTTAAATTTACACTTTTATGGAAATCTGAAATGTGCATTGTATTTACCACAAAAAGCACAAACTGTTGTGAACAAGGAAAAAAATTTAAAAAGTCACATCGCCTGCTTTGAAAATTAGAGTTCATGTTTACGCTTAGATTTCAAAGTAAAGGATATTTACGGTTCCAATATACTTACAAATTTTCGACAGTCAGTTTTTCTGGAGTTGGAGGGGCTCAGAACGATTGTCTTCATCAGGCTACCACATCACCGCTTACTTCGTCGTGATCGTTCGTCTGCTGCTATCATTCGTTGGAACGCGGCGCGAGGCCATAGCCTTACTAACTTGCAGGCCAGTGCACCACTTCTTCCGCAGCAACTTATTAAACTTTCCTCTCAGCAGGAACTGAATGTTTGGGTTTGAAGGTCCCTGGATATTCATCAGCACAACCTCTCTCGGCTGTGGTGTTGAATAGCCAGGGATGCAAGGCTTCTCAGATGCACATCATTGTTAGAGTTGGACTTGAGGAGTGTCACAGTGCCTTCCCAGTTGATTTGGTGTAGTTTCCTTGTGGTGGATGCTGTGCCATTCGTTACAACTTCATTCCTGGTGTCTGCCATATGCTGCTTCACCCTCGAACGTGTACCTTTTCTTGTCTCTCCCACATAAACGGCATCACAATCCCCACATGGAACTCTGTAAACGCCTTCACAGGTGTTTTTAATGTGCTTCAGGGCTTCATCTTCTTGCTCCTCTTTTTCTTGTTATGGCATCAGGATAGGCATGCTTTTTCATCAGGTGATCCTTCAGGCCCTTTGCGTTCTTGACGTACGATGTAAAACCATTTTTTCTAAGCACACCTTGAACTTTGTCCGTCTTCTATATATGTATACCACTCTTGGTCTTTTCAAAGTAAGCTATGTGACATTTTTACATTTTTTCCTTGTTCACAACAGTTTGTGCTTTTTGTGGTAAATACAATGCACATTTCAGATTTCCATAAAAGTGTAAATTTAAGCTTGCCTCAGGTTTCATCCACTAAAATGCTTAAAAAAAGACAAAGTACCATAATGCTCGAATAAAGATGTCCAGTAATTTGGGAGTGTCACAAAAATGATTTTTCGGATACAGCAAAACCTCTTCAATACGAACTTTAAGGGGACAGCTGAATATGTTCTTATTAACCATAGTTCTTATTAAACGGACGAGGGAAATTGGACTGCAACTTTAAAATAATGTAGCTTACCGGTATACTATATTTTCTTTTCATTCGACCTTGACCTTCGCGCTTGCGCAAACGGACGAAACTCTTATCACTTCCCAAGATGGGTTTTGCGTGCAACGAAACAAATTCAATGGGGGGGGGGGGGGAACTGTTACGAACAGCAAATTCGTAAAATTAAGCTGGAATTGTAAATATTTATTCGTCTTATCCAACAGAGTTCGTTATATCCGTATATATTTAGTGCTGAATGAGTAGCTGACCAACCAACATCTTGAAAAAAGTTCTTATTAAGTGGGAATTCTTCTTATCCGAGTTCTTATTAACGAGGTTATACTGTAATGTGTAAGGTGGTTGGGCCTTCAATAACGTAAAAAGCATTAAATGTGAAAACTAAGAATTCATGGCTTGAAAAGCTTTGACAGTGCAAATTTTTTTTAGCGTACTATGCTAGTAATACGGTAACTACCATTTAGTCACTGGAGTGGTAGTTACCGTAAATATTATTTGTGGCCGGGTCCTCTATTGTAGTCGGCTAGTTGCCTAGTCGGGTGTTTTCCCAATCATGAATTAGTAGTAGCCAGTCTCTAGTTGCAGCTAGGGTAAAATGGCTTGGTTTTGAAAAATATTTATTAGGCCTAAGGGTTGCCACCATATTTACATTTGTTAAAGAGTAATGGTAAAAGCATTCATGTGATATTATGTACCGTTTTTAATGTCAGACACATGTTTTACTTGTATTGATACTGTAAGGTATACGTACGAGGGTCAAGCAGCACATGGCAGATACCAGGAATGAAGTCGTAACTAATGGCATAGCAGTCCACCACAAGGAAACTCTACACCAAATCAACAGCAGGGGTCGAATTTTAAAATTTTGGACCAGGTGCAAAATTTGCACTCCAGAACTAACCCTGGAGTGCAAAACACCAACTTGAAGTGCAGTAAATGTACCTACCTGCCTACCCCCTCTCCGAAAAAATTCAATTCATGCCAAAACAGATGTTAAAATCTTGACCTTTTCCCCAGCATTTGCCACCTAGTTATTGCTAGTTCAACATTATGGCCAGCGGTATTTGTTTCACTGAAAGTGATTCGAAGTAGGTCACCAATGCAGGAGTACTAACTTGCAGCGCCAGTCTCCCATAATTCTTTTGGAACATGAAAATCCCCGTTTAACTTCTGCTGTGCTGATTATTTTTAATCTGTGCACGACATTTTTGCACTTTGTCAAGCATTGATCATCCATCAACAGTACTTAACACTAACTGTACACGTGTTGAGCTGCGGAGTGCAAATATTGCACTCCAGCATGTAAGTTTGAGGTGCAAATTGGTGATTCTGGAGTGCAAATTGCACTTTGCTCCTGGTTATTTCGACCCCTGCAACTGGGAAGGCTGGCACTGTGACACTCCTCAAGTCCAACTCTAACAATGATGTGCATCTGAGAAGCCTTGAATCCGTGGCTATTCAACACCACAGCCAAGAGAAGGCTGTGCTGATGAATATCCAGGGACCTTCAAACCCAAACATTCAGTTCCCGCTGAGAGGAGAGTTTAATAAGTTGCTGCGGGAGAAGTGGTGTACTGGCCTGCAAGTTACGGAGGCTATGGCCTCGCACCGCATTCCAACGAACGATAGCAGCAGACGAACGAAAGCAGTTAAACGACTACGACGAAGTACGCGGTGATGTGGTAGCCTGATGAAGACAGTCGTTCTGAGCCCCTACAACTACAGAAAAACCTGACTGTCGAAAATTTGCAAGGATATTGGAACGGTAAATATCCTTTACTTTGAAATCTAAGAGTAAAAAAAAAATAGGTGGAAATTTTGACTTGGACGAAAATAAGACTAGCTGGTTTTCGAGTTTTAAAATTCATTAAGAAAAATAATAATTTGTTTGCACGAAATTGTGTTCACGATTGATTGCTATGTACATGGTAAATCAATGTTTCGAATTTGGGTGTCTAAATTAATCAAAAATTTGTAAAATTGTTGCAATATAGGAAAAAAGTGTCTTGACCAATTTTACTCCACACGTAGCAGACAGACAGAACTTTGGGGGCAAAAGACAAATATAAACGAACACACAACCCATAAGAAAGGGAATGATATTACAGACTAAATTTGCACTAATTTTTTTTCAAACGAACACCTGCATTATTTTTTTTTAGGAGAAGAGCTCATACAAGCAGCCAGCAAATTTCTTTTTTAATCAAAAGCGTGAAACTATTACTATTTTTAACACAACAAATCAATGCTCATACTGGAAGTGCACTCATGTTGGCATAATCAGAGATAACATGTGTGATTAATATAAAAGAGCCATCAACATTCTCTGCTTATTGATTCATGTCAAATATTATTAACACGTAGTTCTAGTTTCTAGTCTACAGCTTGAACTCCACAGCATGGCTGCAACTCACCGTTGCATGGCTGCAATAAAGTCTCATAAAAAGAGCAGATTTATTTAGGCTTTTTTTAAAACTTTCCAAAACAGACTGTACACTCTGGTGCCTATGGAAATACTGATACGTCATTCAACTTTCCCACAACTGCCGCCAGACATTTCAGTAAACCCAGCCAACATACCAGTGTCAGTTGCCATTCGCGCAGTCTTGTTAGTTAATGACTTTAGTGCAACTTTCTGTCGTTAATGTTGGCTACCTAACTTACTCTATGGTGCACGAAGAGGTTTTAGAAAAAAGCTGTGTACCAGCATACAAAAGGGCACCTAACGATGTTGAACCTTTGCATTTTTGCCAGTTTTTCAATACTGTTTCATCGTAAAAGTGCTAATTTTCATAAAATATTTCTGCAAGCATACCACTTACACTTCCACACTTTATGAGTAACAGACTTTAAAATTCTTTAAAGCTCTACTACCCAGCTGCAGTGCCCGCCCGCAAGGAGTGTGGTCCCAGTGATGTGCACCGTCACAATGACTGACATTGGAGAAGGTTGAGTATAACAATTTCATTAATTATCCATATCTGAGACTAAAAACCACATTTAAAAAACTCACTAAGTAAAGACACACTTGATACTCACCGTTGGTGCGATGAACCCTGTGTCTGCCGAGTTGAGGTATGATGGGGGAGTAACAAGCCGACAATGCCGTGCAATAACGCAATTGACCCAGCTACTTCGCAACAACGGTGACCTAAACATAATGGTTGAAAATTGCATTAAGTTTGAGACTGCACTTGGCCTATGGTAAGTTTTTATTCCCAGTTAGCAGGAGCATTACACCTTTCCTCGTGTCTACATCACATTTCCTGAGATAGTCTCATTGCTAACATGGCCGTGACTTAAAAACAGACTGTCACCAAGAGAAAATCGTAAGAATCTACCGTGTCTCCATATAGCAGCAGTAATATTGTTTTACCTTTACAACTTACTCCCGAGTGTACGAGGGAAGTAACGGATTTTTACTCAAAAAGGAGGCACATGGCTTGTTTGTTTCGTAAGAAGAAAATCGTTTTCCTTTGCAATTGATGCAAGCAAGTGGTAGATAGTACTAGACAGCGGCAGTAGATAGTACCAGATGGTGTTAGATTCTGTAGACTTTCATTTCGTGAGAACTGCCTGTAACACAATGTGTCTGAGCCTAGGAGGAGACAAAATCGTAATTGTGCCAGAGCAACTGCAGAGCGGATCAAAATATACCATCGCTTTTCAAGCTACAATTTTTAATAAACTGACAATGACTGCCTGTAATTTTACATATCACAAGAAACGGTCGAAAGCAACTAGCAGTTTTATTTGTTAATTAAACCAATACATATAGTAGTTTCAAGAAATTAGTTAAGTAGGCTACGCGACTTGTGGTGACAGTCACACTATGGATTTCCACAGAGTTAGGAACCCCTTGTCTATGATAGCCTAGTGCAGCACGTTCCGTTTGCAGAAAAACCGAGCCTCCCTTTTATCCCAGAATGCATCACTGATAGAACAACGCAAATTCCGTTCCTCAAGAGCATATTCTGTTGGTACCACATTTGTAGGCTTCAGCTAACACCGGCAATAGAACAACGGATATTCCGTTCCTCGAACTGAACATTCGTTGGTACCACATTTGTAGGCTTCAGCTAACACTGGCACTAAAACAAAGTCCTATTCACCAACCTGATCAACAAACCTGTAAATGGTGGTCTCCCAGACCATCTGTAAACTACGTCACGCACACTGTAAAAGACAGTGGTGCACATGACCAGACAACATGGGAATTGACAAATGATTTTTGGCAAAATGACAAGGCACGTGTATGTTAAGCGTGGGGAGTAACATTAGAAGCTGGCACAGACAATATGAAGACATTGATTGTACCTTGGGCCATGCTTGATAGTGTAGCACTGGAATGCAGCATAGAGTCATCGACACTATCTCCAAAGCGGTAATAAGGCACATGCACACAATAGGCTATTGGGGTTGGTAACCAACAACAGCACACATTGGTGAATTTTATGCTTTCAACGACAATGGCAATAAGATTTAAACCAGAAGTTGCAATTTGTGATTTATTAAACATCGTTAGAAAATGAGTTTGTCCCGAAGTCCACTGAAAACAGAATTTTTTAAAGGAATTTTCGAAGCTGCTGCTGTATTCTTCAACTTTAAAATCTTCATTTTCATTGACCAGATCACAGACACAATCCCATCATTTATAGGAAGAAGCAACCTCATAACGAAAACCATGTGTTTTCACTAAGGGTGCATCGATACAAACTTTACCAATACCGAAATACCGAAACGGTTTTAAAAATCTTGCCAATACCGGTACAAATAGTGATATCAAGGAAGCCACTGGGGGTAGTTCGTCTTTCACATTTTTTCACTTTATGCGTTTGTATTTTTTTCATATTTTATCACACACAAATTTTAGACATTTTCATATCTTTTTTTTCACACAAAAAACCTATTTCCAAAGCCCGAAAAGGCATTTTTAGTGTTGTGACGAATTCGGGAGTGCGGGCACATTGCATTTTGGGTATCTCCTCAAACAAAAGAACCACAGTAAAAGTCATACTGCCATCTACTGACAAAACAAACAACCTGGCTCACTATATGCCAATGCACATTCAAATGAATTCCTCAAACTAAATTTTATCCTCATTCAATCACAGTGGAGCTAAATTTATTTATCATTTATTGCATGATGCAATTTTTTTATCAAAAAAATCCAAAATTTCATATTTTTTCACCAATTGGCAAATTTTCAAGTTGTTGCACACTTTTACTGGAGAGCTCAAATTTTTACATTTTTTCACTCGGTAGCATCCCTGTGATATCCAAAATTGAATCCCCAATTTTTCATCAACGCTGTAGATTTCTGCAAAAGTCCAATAATTATAAAAATAACAAAATTTAAATAGCAACTCACAGTTAAAACATAGCTAGAAAGATAGCTACTCGGTGATTTTCTGAGCAAAACGCAGCGAAAACCCCGTGTCGTAATCTCAAACGGTTCCAGGGTTATTGATAGTTCTGTGAAAGTTTCCAGTATCAGTGCAGCCTTAGTTTCACTTACGTATGCCCTATTCAAAATAACCGATTTTGAAGTTTGAATAGCTACACCATTAGAATAGTTTTTTCGAGAGCAATCCATTGATGTAATTCAGTAGCATCAAACATCTTTTGAATTATTTAGCAAAAACAAAATATAACCCAAATATGAACCTTAAAACTGGAGTCCGTAATTCCTTAAAAAAAAGAGAAAAATCTTATACGAGAAAAAAAAAATGATTCAGAATAAGCATCGACTGAACTATGATAGGCCTAGTAATTTGGTAATAGTGGCACTGTCAAATCTTAGATGAAAGTTATCCGTCCGTCAGGCTCTAGGTGCGCAACTAGGGCACCGAGTTGACTTGGGGCCCCCAAAAGTTGAGTGTTTTTTTTTTTTTTCAAGTAGATATTAATAAGCCGTTTCAAGTCGTACCGTACTAAACTCTACGTCTCCTCTCTCCCTCAACCCTGTCTTAACCCAGCACACACATTTATTACAACGGCAAGTGAAATTATACAAACAAAAGCAAGGAAAAAATAAGTAAATACGTCAATTTAAATGAACATTGTAATATAAAGGGGCCACCGGCTCCTCGCCCCTGTGGAGCTCGTTAATAGGCTCCTGGTATAAGTAAATTTGTATAAATTTATATAAACAAGCTTTGTGTAAACTGAAGTAAGATTTGACATGATTGAAGTATGTATGCAGTATTTACAGCAGAAAATTGTAGCAATATAATTTGGCAATGAGTGAATTAATAACAGCTACAAAATAGAAGTAATTAGTTATGAAACATTGAACATTATAAATAGAAATATTTAGAAGTGGATTCCGTATGCTTTGATTTATAGCTTTAAGTAGCGTTGACCAGTACCCTCACCAGGTTATGGGACTTTGCCTTCGCACAAAACGTGACTTAATTCTTCTTGCCATACATTGGGTCTGTACTGCGAGCAAAACCACAGGAGCTCGGAAATGGCAGTACGGAGAACAACACAAACAAACCGTCCTGCCGAGACCCTCGAGTGTGAGCAGAACAGCGCATACATTTCGTTGGAATCGTTGATGACATTCATCAGCTGTTTTTATGCGCTTGGAAACCAGCACAACCCCTCAAAACCAAGCATGCTAAATCGAAAACAGAAAAATTAAGCACACTAAATCGATAAAGGCTAGGTACAACAAATAAAAACTATACAAAAAAACGAAGTTCTATAGACTAAAACAAAACTAAATAAAAGCGTAAGAAATCAAAGGGAAACAACCTTGGGCAACAAGAAGTAAACAACTTCTTTATAAACTTACATCAGTGTATGGTGACGTAAAATCTCGATCGTAAATGAACGATCTTGTCCTTCTCGTTCACCAACGGTAATATCTGTAAACTGATTCCGCATGCACCGTTGACGTTAATCCAAACTGGAATTCATGATTAACTTCGACAATATATCGTTTTATAAAGTTTATCTCCAGCTGTCGAGCAAGATCCTGGTCACACGTGATAACGGTTGCGAAAGAGAAACTTCCGGTGGTACTACTGACATTGATAAATTTTAGTCTAGATCAGAGCAATGCAGACCGAAGATCGTAAATTACAGGCGCGTTCAAGCCCCGTAATCTATCAACGCAAGCTATTGTTTTATATAATAAATAAATAAATGAATAAATAAAATTGAACTGGTGCAAAATCCAATAGTTCGCCTACCATCATCAAATATTGCGTGGTTCAATTGGCTAATAGTTCATAAAGATCAGAGGTAAGCGATTGAAAGTGAATTTTTGTTGGCAGCACCTAAAACATCTTTAATGCTATAAATATTAATAGATACTTATCCAGAAAAGACAAAGATAATGCAAAGATAATGTTTAATTGTCTTAATGTTGAAACGGCGCAATTTTATTTGATTGGTTTTAGTTACATTTCCAGTAATAGGAATTAGGTCAGCTTTGACCGGTGCTAACTAGGACTACAGTGTAATTACGTAATTTTGACGTCACGACTTCTGATGACGTCATTGAGGCAAATGGAAAGTATGTATAATCGCTGAGGAGCTTTGTTAGATAGGAAAACGCCATGTTACCCAACCATATTATTGTGGAAAAACATAAAAACGCATTCTTTTTTTTTATAATTCGCATTTACACGCTGTGCTTGTCATTTACTAAGACTATTTTTTCTTTCAGTCCTAGTCTTATTTTTTTAATCAATCAAAGATAAATGCCATTGCAATAGTTCTGAACGGTTCTCTATAGATTATGTATTAAAGATGTGGTATTTTTAATTTTTCTTGCGGCACGGAGTTCGTTTCGTTTTCCACTAGTTTGGCCTGAGTGCCAGTTTGTTGAAATCAGGTAAACACGTAAAAGTTGCTGACATGTTTTACGTTTGTATAAATGACTAGACTTTAAGTAAGCTGTGGGTGTATTGTCTTTACGTACTATTTTACCAGTATTATCTATAATTGTTATCGTGAGCTATTTATTACATCAGAAGCCGCTCCGGTTCCGAGAAAATTAATTGCAAGGTGTACTCAAGGAGTTATTCATTCCAAGGTTACATCATCCTGTTGATTATCTTCACCTAAACTAAAGCAGTTAGTTATTCATCGAAGGTGTAATCATCAGGTAAATGCACATTCGGTGGTGATGAATGGTAAACTGTCATGCTTAAATATATTTGTACATCAAACCGAAGGTTTTAACTCGTTTGTCCGTGGAGTAAGTAGTTCATAGAAAACGTGATCTTTCGTGCTCGGCGTCTGCTTTAAACCCGGCACATCATACACACATATTTGTGAAATTGTTGTTGTTGCCAGCGGCTCGTTACAGTAATTCTAAAGTGACCGAAACTGAATTTTACCTGGAGGAAAGTTATTATGACGCGTTAAAAACGGTTAGATTTTACCATCAATGGTTTTTCATGGCTTTTCTATATTGTGTGTGCAGGTGAAGCCCAACTACCTCGCGTCCCGGTTTGATATTTAATTTTATTTTGCCCTTTTGGGCAAAACGTGCATTTTGCATTTGTTCGTGCATGGAAATCAATGGCATGTGAAAGAACACCGTTTTTGGCCAGTAATACGGCCATGCAAAAAAAATTGTTTGGTTTATGGGCGAGGTTGCAAACTGAAGCACCAGGCAACCAGGCATTTTGTTTTATTTAACTACCCACATTTCTTTGACACGTACCTAGCACAAGGCAGAAAGAGTATGTAGTCAGCCTAAAAAAATATAATATTCTCCTAATATGTTATGTCATCTAGTATTAAAACCTTTTTTTTGTTTTTGCCAAATAACTTCTTGGTGGTTTCAGCTAGAGGTTTGAAATTTGCACCATAGATAAGCTCGTTTTGAGCCGGTTAAAACGGTGTACAGGAATGTCAAAAATATGATTTTTAGCGGGTGTACCAAGATTAAGACAAAAAATTTTGATCCGCGATAATTTAAGGGGACACTCTGATGACATATCAACTTTTTTTTATTTATGAATGAAAGTGAATGAATTTTTTTGGTGATTAACCAAAAATAAAATAAAATGGTAAATTGCTTAATTAATTATGCAAATAAAAATTAATTAGTATGATTTTGAAAGCTATCACAGGGAAATCAACCATTTGTAAAAAGCCCTATCCACTCACTTCATGACAGTCAAACTAGTCTCAGAAAAGTCCAATTTCGGGTATAGGCTAGTTTTTCAATCATTTAAGCACATTAAATTGTTTTTAACACAAATTTACTTTTAATTTGTCACAGCGCTCAATCTTTTAATCTACATAATTGTGCATTTTTTCTGGTATAGTAAACTGAGCAGTGGTAATTCTTAATAGCTCCACCAGTCCACACCAACAGCTAATCCTCGAAAAGAAAATTATGAGAATTGGCTGAAAATTCACCATTTGGTTGATTTCCCGGGGTACTAAATTTTACGCGAATATAAGAAAAAACATTTAGAGAAAACAAGAAAAGAAAATGAACGTTTGTATTGAGCTTTATACAGGGTGGTCCAAAAGTCGGGCCTACTTGAATATATCCTAAATGGTGTCAAATATCCTGAAAACAAGTTTATAGTAATAATGAGTAAACAGCGGGGATTCAGATGAGTGTAAAGACGATGACCTTGAAGACCTCCATCAAGGTCATCGCGTTGCTAACTTCTAAAGGAAGCACCATAGACCATCAGTGCAAATTTGAAAGTTGTAGGTAATCATTAAAAACTGCCAACCCAAGAAACAGAATGGAAATCCATTTAGAAACGCCAGAGTTATGTGCAAAATACCCTTTTTGCACTTATGTGCAAAATACCCTTTTTGCACATAAACTTCACTGCAAGAGCTACTTGTCAAGCAGTGAAGCACACCGCACACTGCTGGAGAAGCTCGAAAAGAAAATTGAGCTGCAGCACATCTCAGTCGGAATTCAACTACTCCCAATTTGGAACCATGCAGTCATTTTGTAATTGGGGGGGGAGAGTTCTTCGTCTAGTCTTTGTAAGGGGTCATGAAGTGTTAGTCTCTGGCAAAGTGATGGAAGTTAGAGAAGATGTAAACAAACTAGAGGGGAAATTAAAGGTTAAGCTCCAATGGCACATTCATAATTGGAATATGATTCTTTCAATGTTTTTAGGAACATTTTATTATTTGTAATCAGCCTTGTTCTTTCTTTAAAAACTGTCACGGCACATTTTTCACATCTACTAATTAGAGTTGACTACAGATATCATCGATGGATAGCCTAAGAAGGAATACGAAACCTTCCCTCTTTTTTATACGTATTTCCTGGGGAATGAAAAGGAACAGAGTTTTGTTTTGTATCTTGAGTTAATAGGGAGCTGGTCAAGATTTTAGTCAGTCTCATGGAGGGGGGGTTCGAAATTCTGTCGGTCCCGAAGTCAATCCAGCTCCATACCTCTCCCCCCCCCCCCCACCCCCGGAAATAAGATATAAGAACTACACTTCAGCCATAATTCAACTACTCTCAGTTAGGCTGATAAGACTTTAATTACCTGCACTTCAGCGCAGTTCGGCCGTACTTCAACTACTCTCAGTTAGGCTGAGGAGTAAATAATTAACTGCACTTTAGCAAATTTCAGCCAGATACACAGAACACTGTAATTTCAGATGGCAGCCTACGCCAATGCAGAACTCGTGGACATGATCGTGTGCTATGGTTTGGCCCACGAAAATGTTCGTGAAGCTCTTCGAATTTATGCAGAACTGCATCCTCAACAAAGGCATCCAACAATACGAACGTTCAACAGGACACTTGCATTGTAGCCCGTCCTCGAAGAGGTCAGCCTCGAATTGCAACAGACGACAATAGTGTGATGGTTCTCACAGCAGTAGCCGAAAACCCGCATACCAGTAGTCGTGCAGTTGGAAGGGCACTTGACATCAGTCATCAGTCTGTCCTACGAGTCCTGAAGAGGAACAGTTTCCTTCCATACCATGTTTATCTTCATCAGGCGCTGCGAGCAACAGATTATGACCCCCGTCTGCAGTATAGGGATCGACCGATCCGATCCGATACCGATATTTCCCCCTCACTCCGATCCGATACAGATTCCGATACACCGATTCCGATAACGATAAAAAAAAGTCAACAAGTCAGAAAGTCAAAATCCCCAGTCCACACTGCAGATAGGCCTAATTTTGAAAGAAGCCGACAGTACGCAGGCGTTAAATTCACTGAGCTGCAGTCCAGATCACTTCGTGTGATACAAGCGATGCTATGCAGGAAAAGTTTCTCTCAAGCTAGGCAGAGTAGCCAGTGCACACTTAAGATAGTCGTATCGGCAAAATATCTGTAAATAAATACCGAAACAGATCCGATACCGATGCACGAAAAATACCGATAAAATCGTTAAATACCGTTACCGATATTAATATCGGTCTATCCCTACTGCAGTACTGCGATTGGTTCTTGGGAAGAACTACTGCTGACCCTTTATTTTTCAATCATGTATTTTGGACGGACGAGGCGCAATTCACACGGGATGGCATCGTGAATACGCACAATGTGCACTGCTGGGGAGACGAGAATCCTCACTGGTTGCGAGAAGCCCGACATCAGGAACAATGGCGGTTTAATGTCTGGTGTGGGATCCTAATTGGCCACATCATTGGCCCAGTATTCTACGATGGAACTCTAAATGGGGAACGCCACCTTGAACTCATTGTAGATGACGTTGTAACTGACGTTATGGACAACCTGCCACTACCGACGGTGCAGGCAATTTGGTACCAACTTGATGGAGCCCCACCCCATTTCCGTAGAACTGTGCGACAGCGGTTGGACGCTTTGTTTCCAGGACAGTGGATCGGTCGAGCTGGCCCAACGGCTTGGCTTGCTCGATCACCAGATTTAACTCCGCTGGACTTTTTCCTGTGGGGCCACGTTAAAGCCCAAGTGTATGAAACCCCTACAACTACAGCTGAAGACCTAAAGGAACGGATACGTGCAACATGTAGAGCCATCCCAGCAGCAACATTCGAACGGGTACTACATTCCACACCGTCACGGGCACAAGCATGCCGCAATGAGATGGGACACCATTTCGAACACCTTCTTGATTGATTTCCATCTTATTTTATTCCACACAAACGTGATGGTCAAAGTTGGGCCCTTAACCCCCCCCCCCCCCTCTTTGTTGGTCAAAATTAATCCTCCATTTCTGACTCAATAGTAGAGGTTACGAAAACAGCCTTCAAGTTGCAAGTTTGCAGCTTTTGTAGTTGTTTACAAAGTTATTTCAAATTAATTTATTTACAAGTTCGTTAAGTTATGTACGCCCATGTTATTTGTTTAGAACCCGCTAATAACATGTCTGACCACATACCACACCCGTTGGTTCTAAAGAATAAAATGGTGACAGAAACATCGTTCAAATTTCACGCAATGAAATACACAAAACTGGCTAATACCCGTAAAACAACAAACAAACATGAAATAAACAGCGTTGGGATAACTGTGTACAACAGACCGGAGATGCTAGCTGGTCACTGCCTTCTAACCTTTCCATTTGCTTCACTGCTTGACAAGTAGCTCTTGCAGTGAAGTTTATGTGCAAAAAGGGTATTTTGCACATAACTCTGGCGGTTCTACATGGATTTCCATTCTGTTTCTTGGGTTGGCAGTTTTTAATGATTACCTACAACTTTCAAATTTGCACTGATGGTCTATGGTGCTTCCTTTAAAAGTTAGCAATGCGATGACCTTGATGGAGGTCTTCAAGGTCATTGTCTTTACACTCATCTGAATCCCCGCTGTTTACTCATTATTACTATAAACTTGTTTTCAGGATATTTGACACCATTTAGTATATATTCAGGTAGACCCGACTTTTGGACCATCCTGTATAACACTTGGTACCACTGATACAATTTTTGACAGAAATTTAAAATGCACCAGATACATACACACTACACAGTGCCATATCAAACCATCCAAATATCCCAATTTCAAAAATTTGATATTTTTACCAAAATTTGATGCGTTTTCATCAGAGTCTTCCCTTATGGCACCTGCACATTTTATTTTTGTGTGTTTGGTGTATGCTCGTAAAGTTAACTTGTGCCCTAACACCGGCGAACTTCAAACTGTTTGCATTAAACTGCATTAAAAAGTGAGGTAGGCTACTGCTAGGCCCTCCCTTACTCAACAACCACAAAGTTTGAGTGGTTCGACTTCCTAGTTGGATCGTGGCCAA
This sequence comes from Lithobius niger, assembly GCA_023313725.1. Classification (NCBI taxonomy): domain Eukaryota; kingdom Metazoa; phylum Arthropoda; class Chilopoda; order Lithobiomorpha; family Lithobiidae; genus Lithobius; species Lithobius niger. The sequence goes on from JAHWFP010248436.1 coordinate 63,540, forward strand.
CGAATGAATGGACCTTTAACTCTCTTAAACTAGGGCTTGCCCTTCCAGCTTTGAATATTGGCTTAGCTGTGACACTTATGCCAGATCATCTTATCCACAACCCAAATAAAATACATAGGTATACAAAATATTTATTCTATTAAATCGTACGTCATCTAAAACAAACTACATAGATTTTAATTTCCGTAGAAATGCTAGGCCTACCCCATAAGCAGAACTTTCTGCAACTGTCTGCAACACCAATTATCAGAAAAAAATTATCTGCAGCTAATCTGTTTTGATCGTATAGTTATCCAGATGTTTATAGGTTTTTATTGAATAATTTTCCAGTACTGTAGCCTATTGATCTGTCTACTCCATCAATGGAAAGGTCTCTTTGAGACGACAAAAATGGTGTATTGGAATGTCAAAATCGGTTAAAAATAGACAAGACGGCAGAAATTTGGCCATTTTTTTCCATGGCGACCTTCAACTGTCCGCAATGTATTGTCGCGCATCACGCAGATTCTGCTACAGGGCCATAAAAAACGAAACACAGCAGCAAAAATCATACATTAGAAATACCTAAGAATTGGTAACCTTTATTATGGAATTATCTCTGACATATGACATAACCAGGACTCGAACCAACAAACTCTGGACCACTAAACATTTGTACATGTAATCAGAGCCATTTCTTGAAGTCCATTTTATAAAAAGGACTTTAACGACCACGAACCTGCTAAGAAGGTTGAACAGTCGTAGCCAGAAAAGACGACTTCGAGAGATGCCTCAGAAAGGCATCTGTGAAATGATATGAAGTTGGCAGATTCGAGTCTTGGTCACATGATTTCAAAAAATATTAGTTCATAATAAAGCCATACAGAATGTTAGTGTTTTAAGTGTAATATTTTTCAGGGTCCCGGTGTTAAACACATTTCACAGCTTTGTGCAGGGTTAATTTTTTTTTTCATTTGAAGCATGGCAAAGCATCACAGTCATTAAAAACCTTGCTATAACTTTTGAAGTTACAAGTAACATTAAAAAAAATGAATTCCTTGTAATCCTGTATCCTGCAGGAGGACTTTTCAGTTTCACAAAAACTCGCATATCAGAAGTGGCCATACATTCAAAGTTTCACGAAATCCACCAACCCCCCCCCCCCCTCCCCACGAGTCTTTTCATAAAAAATATTCCAAAATACAGAACCCCACGTCGCACTGAAAATAGAAACTTCATAGTGAAAATAAACTTTACGAGCACAGGATATGTTGTTAAATTGTTTGTCAGCTGTAGCAAACCTGGTACATCGTACATTAAGTTCGATTTCTAGCACCAACTTGGTTAAATAACCATTCATTAAATTATTGCAATTCAAACCATAGAGTCTGCAGGTCATTTTTGTTGTTGGAATCAACACTTGGGAACACCGTAATAAAAGCAGAAAATTCCTCAAATGTGAAACTTCAGGTAACTTCAGTTTGTAGAACACTTAACGTTATTTCTGGGATGCATACAACCAAGAATTTATACAACTAATACCTAAAATACAAAATACCCCGACTTCTATTAATATGTCAATGCTTTGATTAGGAGCATACAAAACGAACGTTGATAGCCTAAAAGAGATGTAACAAATTCACTGTAGGATGCCAAAATAGCAAGTATACTACGAATTTTCGCATCAAGAAGTTCTCATAAAATCATAGGAAAATGAATTTTTTTTGGCGAAATCATCACATTGCCCAAATGTGTATTTGCATCTTAAAATTGTTAGTTTACAGTGTCACATTTATTTTGCAGTTACAAAACGACGCTAATAAACAAAAGTTAGGATCGGGAAATCTCCTAGTTTGCGCCACCATTTTCCCGAAAATTGTTCTATCACTTACTCCGGGATGTATATAGAATAAATAACCTAGTTCTTATATGCATCAACAGCTACCTTGCGTTGTGTCTGTGGTGCACTCTTTAGTTTTCTCAGTTTTCATAATATGCAGGGGATGTAGGGCAATTCTATCTAAATTTTGAATTAGACCTGTGATGTCATTCCAGTATAGTGCCAATATGATTAACGAGTTGTGGGTCTCCCAACTTTTTTTTTAACCTTTAAGTGTTTTTAATGCAATTTGTAACTTGTAAGTATTGTTTACATTTTTTTTTTTAGCTATTGTACAGTTGGTTCATCACCCTAATGGATGTTTTGTATGACAGATGACCAAAACACACATTGTTTCCATGTGCTGAAAATTAAAATTGTTTGATTGCTCTTGTGACCTTGCGAGCAATTCAAGCCTTGTCAATGGGCTCCATCTTCATGCTGAATATCACCACAACTCGCAAAAGGATTCTTGTTCCTTGTTCGTAACATCCGTTTATTTTTTATTTCAGATTAGCCATGTCAAACGATGATAAAAACAATAATCATGAAGTGGATTATTTCGATCCATCAAAATATGAAGAGGAGAGTACTGGCAGCAAATTTGCCCGCAAAGCAAGGGAATCTCCATTTGTACCACTTGGTAAGAATGCCAACCACGTAAGCCTTCCAATGTCTGTAGTTTCACCACAACCCGTTTGCTTAACTTTCACTTACGTTGGTTACCACAACTCGCCAATGGTGAGGGAAGCTTGGCAAATTTGTTTTGAAGTCTACTCACCAAATTAGTAACTGCACTGCAGTAACGACCTTGAAAATAAACTTTGGAAACCCAAGACAACCGAGTGAGATTTAGGCCATGCAAAGTTAATAGTTTGAGTTACTGGCGCGTGCGGGTGCCTTAATTATCGCGGGTCAAAATTTTGTATCCGAATCTTGGTCCACCCATTAAAAAAAATTTCGCCAAATTTTGACCGATGTATACATTCCAGTACGCCATTTTAACCGGCTCGAAATGAGCTTTTCGATGGTGCAAACTTTAATCCTCTAGCTCAAACAACTATGAAGTTATTGTTGTAGTTTTACACTTGGGTGCAACTTCAGCAGCAATTAAATGGATCTAAAGTAAAATTTGAATCACCACTACAAAACGTTCGTTTGTAGACATCTTTTACTACCGGAAGTGATAACAAAAGTTAGTGACACTCACAACCGTGTCGGTAATTTGGTTTAAAATTACATTTAACCGACGACTTTAAAATTGGTGCGGTTAGGCCGCTTAAAAATTGAGCACATGCTATTTTAGATTTTAAGATGCCTTAAAAAAAATTAAATTACTGTCGTTAGGCCTTGTTAAGTCAAACTAAGATCAGGCCAACACTCTAAAAAACGTTCTTTCCACAATGCTCCCCCTTGTTGATCTCATCCAAAAACACTTGAAACTCAAACTTCAGTTCACAAAGCCTCCGAGACCCAAGGCTAGTCTTTGGTCATCCAATTTCTTCTTCGGATTTGTCTTAGTGAGCTCATCGTCCACGTTCTCACTTGAGGGCTTTAGCTTTTGACGCGCTCCCAGCCGAAGCCATGGTGCCAACCTCTCACTTGAGGGCATGTACACAAACTCAATTTGCTTGTCTTGTACTTGCTGCCTCAGGAAGTACAATTTCAAATTCATGTGCTTGCTTTTTGCCTGACACATTGCTGCTTGATTGTCTGCCTTCATTTTAATGGAGGTTTTCACGAAATTTTCCGTTCCAATTTCACTCAAGAAATTCTTGTGCCATATCACTTCATTCGATGCTTGGCATATCGCAACGTATTCGGTTTCAACTGTGGATAAGGCCACTGTTTCTTGATTCTTGCTACGCCATGAAACTGCAGTGCCTGCAAGGATGCCCAAATATCCACTTTGAGATTTTCACTCAGTTATGTCAGAACCCCAGACTGTGTCTGTGTAGAACTGCATTCAAATTTTTCATCTTTTTGAGGTACCAAAAGATATCTTTGACTCAGTTTCAGTGCTCTTCACTCGGTGCATTGTTGAAGTTACTCTTTTGTGACACTGCGTATTCTAAGTCAGGTCTTGTGCAGTTCGACAGATACAAGAGACTTCCAATAGCCTCACGGCTTGGTCCATACATAGACTGACTTTCCTCGTAACCCAACCTGGCCAATGTCCCTCTCGGCCTCTCCGCAGCATCGTCCCTTCACTCCCGAAGCTCTCGCCAAGACATGCCACTATCTTCGAAACAAGTTCACGCCCTCATGGACCATGCCATAAAAAAGTTCCACTACAAAGAACGACCCAAATCACCCAAACCGCCTTCCGTCCTATCCCACTCGTATACTTACACCAAAGAATGGATCGTTTCATCTAATCCTTCCTGGAAACGACACTCCCACTCCTCGGGACCCTCATCTAAAAGTTCTTGCACTTCACCCTCTTCGGCCACTGTGCCTTTAGCATCTCCGCCTACGACCGCGGCTCACTGTTTCTGGAAACCTGTAACAACTCCGACAGCCGCTTCGCAATCAATCGCTCAGCCCTCCAGCTCATCCTTGGATACCGCGTCGGCGCTTAACAGCTCCCAACGTCAATCCTCGATCGCATCCAAGCACACACACACACACTTCAGAAACGACGATTCTGACGACAACGACGAAGACTCGTCCACAATCCCGCTTCGCCGGCTCTTAAAAACGGTGGAAGAAACAATTCGTGAAGCCTTCCTCTACAAACCTCTGCCCGAATCTGCGACCCCGACAATCAGCCGTGACCTCGCAACCGTTTTCAGCTATTGCCTACGTGACCAACCGAGGAAGAAAAGACGGATGCTCGGTCAATCCACCACTCTCCTAACTACACTCCTCCGCAACGGGGCCTTTCTACTCGGCAAAGGGGAACTCCCTCATCCTAGATCAGGAACCCCTCCCAACACGTCCGGGCAAGGAAAACTGGTTCTTCCGCCCATTCGGGGAAGGTACGGTTAACCCCAGACATTTGGAAATTTACAAAGAAAATGAGTTCCTCACTTCTGAAGCGTAACTGGATTTCGGCTCTTCCCGCTGCCGTCATTAAGGACAACGACAAGCTGCTTTGCTACGGCCTATGCACCGCCTTTCAAGCTGACGTCATCCACACGGTCGTCAACGCCCTTTGCGAGAAACTTTCAACTGAATCGAGTTGGACAGAAGCAAATCGCCTTACCGATCTCATAAACCAGCTCTTCAAAAAGGCTTCCTTTGCAATGTTTCATTCCTTCAACTGGCTCACCAAAGCTCCACAACTCGACCTTCCTTCAACGGTAAGCAGCTCTAAACACGTCGGCCAAACTAAACGACTCCACCCTCCATGTCTTTAGAAACCTCCCAATCCACGAGTCGCACTCTTCTCTTCACCGGCCTCATCCCTAAACTGGCCCCTCATCTTGACGTCTCAAAGAAACCGAAAGAAATGAAGAACAAACCGACGAAGCAAGTCTTCAGAACCCAGCAATCGTTCCCGAACAAGCAACGGGAAGAAAACACAAACCACTACGACAAACCAAACCAAACTACAACCGGGACGAACCAAAATGCCACGAAAACCAGCCATTTCGTGGAAAACCTTCTTGCAACTCTTCGTACGAGTAATGCAGCCGTCACTCCTCCCCAGGAGCCCGAAGGAAAGCCCGCAGCTCCCAATGACTCTTTCCAGCCGACTTCGCTTCCAGTCAGCGGCCGCCTATACTTTTTCCTACCGACCCATTCATCCTCTAAATCATCTCCGAAGGCTTCCGACCAACTCTCATGTCCAAACCCCCACTCTCATCTCCGCCTTCATGGAACATAGGCCACAACCGTCGGCAGCCCTCACCAATGAAGTGGAAAGCCTTCTGACCAAACATGCAATAAAAAAATGTCCAATTTCTATTCACCCAGGTTTCTACGGCTCCACCTTCCTGAGGTCGAAGAAATCCGGAGGAGAACGTCTCATCTTCAACCTAAAACCACTCAACCAACTCGTCAATAATGATCACTTCAAAATGCAAACCTGAAACCTTATTTTTGTGATTAACCCCGTTAACACTTTTAACGATTCTGAGGAAGGCGGTTTCCATTTAAGAAAAGGCTAGTAATAAACTTTTCCCTCCTCTTTAATCCTCACCCCAGAGCCGGTGCATAAGTTTTGGTGACCAAATTAACAAGCAAAATAAACATTTATTCAGAAAATAACAAACCAGGTAAGATACTCTTAAATTCAATATTAAATTTGCAGATCTAATTTCAATTAGACCATTTCAATATAAATTCACAAATTACTGACCAAGACCTTAATTTCTAATTAAGAAGTCCAAAAATATTTCTAACCTATATTTAAATTCTTAATGTTGCCTTATTCTATAAATAACCACGAATATTTACAGCCTGCCTATCGGTACATTTAATTCCCTTCCCCATATATAAATAGAAAATAAATAAACAAGACTGGGAAAATTTACTCCACTGGTATGTCAGTATTGAAGTAGGCCTAGCCTACCTCCAAAACTTTCTCTGGTTTAAAGCCTGTTCCTCTGAACCCAAAACCATTTTAGGCATGTCTTACCCTTTTTCAAAATTAAACTAACAGAAAAGCCTATTCACACTTTATTATTTAATCGTCGAATAAATACTCTTTCAAGGTCATTAAATTCAGTATAGCTCACAATGAGCGTTAACCACGACGTTAAGGTTACTCAGGGAAGTTAATTTCTGATGCATAAATACTGACATGAGCAAACCCTAGTTTCTAATCGTCGGTAGAAAATTTCTACTACCTGTAAATTAAAATGCATTCAGTTCCTGAGTGCTCTTTATGACTTGAGGTTTTTCGCTCTCCTGATCCGCCCAGTCCGCAACCCCACTGCGCATGCGTCACCATGCGCAGGCCTCCTATAAAAGCAGATCGCTCGCCCATGGCGGCCATCTCTTTTCCTCTAGCTCTCGTCGCAGACGTTGCCTGGAAAGAAGCTCTCCTCTCCGTTCCCGTTCGCCGGTCGTCTCCGCAGCCCGTTCGCCGCCTGCAGCCCGTTCACCGCCCGCAGCCCGTTCGCCGCCCGCAGCCCGTTCGCCGCCCGCAGCCCGTTCGCCGCCAGCAGCCGTTCGTCGTTCGCATGTCCTATGCCGGAATCCGACGCCGCCTGCTGCCGCTCGTCGTGTGCTGCCTGTTCTCCCTTCAACTGCCCGTTCGTCGTTCGCAGCCCGTTCGTCGTTCGCACTTCTCGGCCTGAAAGTTAACGTCTCGCTGCCGCCCATCGCTTGCCAGCCGCTCGTCTTTCAACGCTTCGTTCTCGTTCGTCGTTCGTCATTCACAACCCGTTCGTCGTTCGCCGTTCATCATTCATAGCCCGTTCGTCGTTCGCCTTTAACTGCCCGTTTGTCATTTGTAGCCCGTTCATCGCTCGACGTTCCCGTTCGCCGCTCGTTCGTCGTTGCCACTCCCGTTCATTACGTGATCATCACGCCGACACATCATGGATTCTCCTCCGTCAAGCCCTCCACCTGACCCCAGCATCTCGCCTTTGCCGTCTCCGACCCGACCCACGGCCTCTTTAACCCAAGACCATTCGGCTTCGCCGTTGCCCTGTGCCCAACAGCCGCCATCAACCACGGCATCTCTCACTCTACAGCAACATGATGTCCCGCCCCTCGACTTATTATTGGCCTCACATCCTGAACCTGAGATGGATCGCTTGTCAACGCAAGAAATTCACCGCCTCATGGAACGCTCCATTAAGGAATTCTCTTACAAGAACCGCTCCTCGACGGAGAAGCCCCCTTCAAAGGCCACTTCGTACGTCCAAGACTGGATTGCATCTTCCGACACTGATGCTCGCAAACGGAAGCAACCTTACGCCCATGCATCCTCAAAGAAACACCGCCCAAACATTTCTGCAGCGGACCTCCAGCAACTCCTTTCCCGCATCCTCAACACGGAAGATGATCTCGACTCTGCTTCTGTTTTGGGCCGGCAAGCTCCGCATCGAGTTAACTTCGCTCAGCCCCCGCTTGACCCTTATGAAGATTCCCTTCAAGCCGACGATGATCCAACTGCCATCCCCCTGTTCGACCTTCTCAAAGCGGTAGAAGCCATTATCCCTGACGGCTATCTCTACAAACCGAACTCCTCCGCTCCTAAACCCAAGAACAGGGGCCTTTCAATGGGTTTCGGCTATGGCCTTCGGGACAAAAATAATCGTAAAAAAGCAAAGATTGGACAATCCACTGCCTTACTCACGACACTCCTCAGAACTGGGGGATCCCTTCTCGGGAATGGTCAACCCCTTGAACTCGACCAGGATCCACCGCCCCCTCGTCCAGGCCGTGAATCCTGGTTCTTCAGAGCGACTGGTGACAGCGCGGCCAACCCTCGCCTTTTTGAAACCTACCAATTAATCTGAGTTTCTGTTAACCGAAGCAAAAATGGATTTCGGCACTGCCCTCTACATCCCCCGTCGCACCGAGGTGCCCACTGCCGTACTCCGTGAGAATGACAAGATACTCCGTCTAGGCCTCCGCGCCAACTCTCAAGCCGACGTCCTCGCCACGGCTATCAACGCCCTCTGCGAAAGGCTCCCCCGTGAATCTAGCCAAAAGAACGTCAAGTATCTCCACTTCTTATTTCCGAACTTTTTAAGAAGATGTCCTTCGCCTCGTATCACTCCTTCAACTGGTTCACCAAGGCTCTGTTCAACTCGACCCTCCTACTCGGGGACATCGCCTTAAGCACCACATCGAACTTGAATGCGTCTACCAAACACATCCTCCGCAACCAACCTCTTCATGAGACGGACACACTCTTCAGAGGCCGCATCCCACTCTTGCCCCTCATTTGGACATCGCCCGGAAACCTATGAAACTGTTCAAACCACCGAACAACCAGCCTTTTCGAAGACCCTTCCAAGGCCACACCTCTCATCCCAAACCACGCCTCCTCCAACGTCCAATGACCAGTCGTCCCATGACAAGAGGAAACCTTCTCCCCGCCGGAATCAGTCCTTTCGAGGGAACACCCACAACAACTTGCGCAACAACAACAAATTCAGAAGAAGCTCCACCCCCGACAACCGCAGCAAGTACTCCTCTGCTTCCAGTCGGAAATCCTTTCACCGCAAGTGACTATGCCCAAGCTCTCCCTGTAGGCGGCCGAATCAGTCACTTCACATCGGCATGGCATCACATCACAACCGACAAAGTCATCTTATCAATCGTATCCCATGGCTTTCAACCATCCTTCAATTCAAGACCCCGATGGCATTCACCCCTCCTTGGGAGCTCGCAACCAAGGCTTCACCCGCTCTCTCCAAAGAAGTAGCCGCCCTTCTAGCCAAAAACACAATCCGCCTCTGTCCCGACCATTCCAAGCCTGGCTTCTACAGATCCATCTTCCTGAGGCCAAAGAAGTCCGGTGGGGAAAGAATGATTTTCAACCTAAAACCACTGAATCGCTACATGAACAACGAACACTTCAAAATGGAGACCCTTCAATCCATTCGCCTCTCCCTAAAACCCCTGGAATGGACGATCTCGATCGACCTCGAAGATGCATATCTCCACATCCCTCTTCACAAGACGTACCTCCACTACTTCCGGTTTATCTACCAAGGGAAGATTTTCGAATTCCAAACTCTCCCATTCGGCCTCAACGCTGCTCCACGCATCTTTACTCTCGTCATGAAGCCCATTTTGAGCCACCTTCACCGTCACCAGGTAGGAGCCAACGCCTTCCTCGACGATTGGCTCCTAAACAACATCTGTCCCCGCCAACTCTGGCAAGACACCTTCTTCACCATCCGGCTTCTTCACAACCTTGGTCTGGGCGTCAACTGGGAGAAATCACGACTCCAACCTGCACAAACCTTCATCTTCCTCGGTGTGGATTTCAACCTTCGGTCTGCCACCGTTACGCCATCAGCGGAGAGGAAAACCGACCTACTAGACCACTGCCTCTCCTTTTCCCAGTCCACAAATCACTCACTGACATCCCTGAACTCCCTCATAGGCAAAGTGGATTCAATGGCAGATTTTCTTCCCTACGGTCGTTGGATGACTCGACCACTCCACCATTTCCGCATCGATCATTGGAGCAACCATCTTCCATCATCCAAGTTGTCAAAACCATCCGATCCCCACTTCCCATGGGAATGCCTTCACTGGTGGATGAACACAGCAAATCTATCCAAGACTATGCCTCTTCACGAACCCCCTCCGGACCTCCTACTCCTAACCGACGCATCTCTAACTGGATGGGGTGCTCACATAATGGACAACGAAGTAAACGGAACCTGGCCTCCCAACACTACCGAGCATATCAACGTTCTCGAACGGAAGGCAATCTACAATGCTCTTCGTCATTTCCGTCACCTGGTAACAGGCAAGATCGTTCAAATCTAATCAGACAACACTACTGCAGTCGCCTACATACGCAAAGGAGGAACACGTTCCCGGACCTTTCATCAGATCACCTCCGAAATATTCAACCTATGCCTGAAGCTCGACACAACTCTCCAACCGCTCCACATCCCAGGCAACCGAAATGTAATAGCGGACGCACTATCCCGGAAGAAACCATCATCAGGGGAATGGTCCCTCAAGACATCAATTTGCGAATCTCTCTTCATCATCTGGGGGAAACCCATGATCGACCTCTTCGCCACGAGATACAATGCCAGACTTCCCCAATTCGTGAGCCCAATTCCGGACGATCTGGCCTGTGCAGTCGATGCCCTGACCTTTCCCTGGGACAACCTCTACGCCTACCTGTTCCCTCCATTCAGACTTCTCCCATCTGTCCTAACGAAGATCGAGCAAATTCAAGGTCTGTTTCTTCTCATAGCACTAAACTGGCCTGCAGCCCCATGGTTCCCTCGACTACTCAACCTTCTCGTAGACACACCAAGAGAATTGCCAAACCTTCCGGATCTCTTATCCCAACAGAGGGGAACAAGTTCCACCCGAATTCCAACATCTTACATCTGCACGGGTGGCTACTATCATCCAACTCATTAAAGACGTTGGAATTTTTGAAGAACAAGCCGCTCGCATCGCCAGCAAGGCCCTTTGAGACTCAACTAACAAAATGTACAACAGCCACTGGCAACGATGGTTTCATTGGTGTAAGTAAAAAAAGGTTAATCCAATCAACCCCCCTATTCGAGAACTGCTAGTCTTCTTCACCGATCTTTTCAAAGATGGAGTAAAAGTCTCAACCATTCTAGTCTACCGTTCCGCCCTGAACACCGTCTTCAAAACCGCCGGAAACAAACACCTCCTCGAAGATTACCGCATTTCATCTCTCTTGAAATCCTTCGAAATTGAAAGACCATCTATCCATCATGAGTTCCCGAAATGGGACCTTCCCCTTGTCTTGGACTCTCTGACCAAAGATCCATACGAACCGATCCAAACTTGCCACATTAACCATCTCACGAGGAAGACAGTTTTTCTCACCTCTCTGGCAGCAAGCCTTCGCAGCAGCGAAATGCAAGCCCTGTCGAACGACCCTGCTCACTGTTTCTTTATCGACAATTGCAAATTCATTCATTTGAGGCCTCGTCCTGATTTCCGAGCCAAAACTCAAAAACCATGCGAACCGTTCAAACCTATCATCATACCAGCCCTCACGAACATCTATGATGAAGAACCCGAACGAACCCTATGTCCCGTCCGTGCGCTTCGATACTACATTAAATGCACAAGTGACCCCGAACTAACACAGAAACGAAGACCTCCAGAAGACGGAAGCAAGACCTTCCCGTTCCCGACTTCCAGAAGACGAAGCAAAACCCATCATTCACAAACGGCCCTTTTCAGGGCCACCAAATCGTACGAAAGAGATCTAAATTCCTGTTTCTGTTATATATTTTTCAATAAAGTGCGAAGTTTTGTTAAACTTTTTGGGGGAACCAGTCGCCATGATGCTGCCCGCCACCTATACTGACGAGGTCTACTGTAAATGCATTTTAATTTACAGGTAGTAGAAATTTTCTACCGACGATTAGTATACGAAAATTTATACTACCTGTAAATACCCACCCTACCTCCCCTCTTGAGCCACCATCATGGTTGACATATCGAGAGGAAAAGAGATGGCCGCCATGGGCAAGCAATCTGCTTTTATAGGAGGCCTGCGCATGGTGGCGCATGCACAGTGGCGGTTGCGCACTGGGTGGATCAGGAGAGCGAAAAACCTCAAGTCATAAAGAGCACTCAGGAACTGAATGCATTTTAATTTACAGGTAGTATAAATTTTCGTATAGACGATAGAAACCAATTTTAACCCCCCCAAAATTTAGGTTTTCAAACCATACATCACACACAAAACCAATACACTTGAAAAAAAATGAACACTTTCTCAAAAACCTAAACGACAGTGTGGCTGCCCAACCACAAATTTGAAGAAAAGAGTCTCGCGAGTTTCAGTTATTGTTTCCCAAAAAGGACTGCAGTACAACGAATACGCAAATTGCAACACGCTCTCCAGCAGCCACAATAATTAACAAATTCCTCTCACGAATAAATGAACACAGTAGTGCAATAGCACCGCCTTAGTTACTCACGGTACGACGACACATTGGAGTGGGACACCAGAATAAACGGTCATAGAACCGAAGACAATTGGACGTCTCGTATATCGCTCATTTACATTTTTCAGTTACGGCCGACAACTGCAAAATGCTTGCTGCGCATTATTACGAAGACCACGCTTGCTTCATGGCATTCTTCAAGCCGACGTCTCTCAAATTCACTAACGGGCAACGCGAATTGACTGCCCCAAACTAACGGGAGACAGAGCCACAGGCGGGCCCCGAGTTTATCTTACTGACTTGTTTTATTTTTCTACATGGTTGTTTCCAAACAAGAAAATTAATTCGCCACACGGTCAAAGGGAATGCTGAGAGTGAACAGACGCTTCACATACTCGTAGGTTTCTTGAAACACGAGGGGAAACATCACGTGTCGCACCATCCAATCCTAGAGCACACCACACTTGACGCGACCACTGTCATGAGAGCAAAAACCTGTCAAAACGAAAAGATAGCACTGCAATAAATTATAATATGGAAAGAAACTCTAACGAAAAAATATTCTCGCAAGAACAGATTGCAAAACCTATTTCCGAAGGCAATCAATTCAGGAAAGCGAAAATCCCAATAGTGAGAGTGGCGCATCTTCAAATACTTGGGTGTTTCTCACACTACAAACCCTAGATTCCATTCGGGAACTCTAAGCCAAAACAACTGGACCGTCTCTCTCTAGACTTAATAGACGCATATCTCCACATCCCACTAGATCAGTCAATAGTCTTCACCTCTTCCAATTCATGCAGGACGGCGTAGTATACAAATTTCGAGGCCTTCCATTGGACTGAACGCCGCACCGAGAATTTTCACAGCCGTGCTAAACCCTGTCCTGGCTCACCTACACCAAAACAAAATCTCCGCAAGTGCTTACCTAGATGACTGGATCCTAAACGACGAGACCTTCAATCGATTTGCAACCAAACGAGATTTCACCATCAACCTGTTTTCTCATCTCGGATTCAGCATAAACTTCCCAAAGTCAAGACTGTCGCCAAGCCAGTCCTTCACCTTTCTCAGAGCTTACTTCAATCTCAAATCTGATCCTACCACGGAGAGAATTCAGGAGCCTGCCGCATCTTCCGAGCCAAACCCCAGCACAACATAACAGAACTAAACTCACTAATTGAAAAATGGATTAATCGTGGATTAATCCCAGCTCTCGCACTGCACCATTGACATCTCCAGAAAGCCGAAACCACAAAGACAAAATCAGGCATCCAACTGCTCATCCCTTATACAAGAACAAACCATCCACCGCTCATCAGCCGGCAGAGAACTGCAACAAACCAAGAGCACCCCCATCTGACAGCAAAAGCAACGAAAGCATGTACCACCAAGCTAAGCAACCCCAGTCCTTTTGGACCGACCAAGCGTCTCACTCCTGCCCATCCGGCCACAGAAACCAGCACAAATGCGCATCCACTCCGGATCGTCGCAGCCGCTACTCGTCATCAGGGGGCAGGAGCTCCTTTCGGAAAGAACATCAATGAGGCCTTTCGGCCCTCCTGCTTTTCAGTCGGCGCAAGACTGACATTTTCTACCAGCCTGGCGAAAACTGACCCAAATTGCAGAAATTCTCTCGATTACCGAACATGGCTTTTGACCGGCTTTTCTCGCAAAACCCCCTCTGGCGACCTCGCCACCATGGGACTTTGCACCACCAGTATCAGAAACCCTTTCGTCCGAAATTGCACAACTTCTTGTGAAAAAGGCCATCAAAGAATGTCACAACCTAAGACCGGGATTTTACAGCTTAATTTTCACCCGCCCAAAGAAAACCGGAGGCCTCTGATTAATTTTCAACTTGAAACCACTCAACAAACTGATCGCCAACGTTCACTTCAAAATGGAAACACTGGAGTTAATCCGTCAATCGTTCAATCGAAACGACTGGACTGTCTCAATCGATTTAGAAGATGCATACCTCCAAGTACCCCTACATCCGGCAACAAGTCATTATGTTCGCTTCATGTATGACCGAAAGGTCTACGAATTCCACTCCCTACCTTTCGGATTGAACAGAGCACCAAGAATTTTCACTCTGGTCCTAAAACTAATCCAGGCAACACTACACCAACAAATCCAAGCGAATGCACACCTCGACGACTGGGCACTCAACAACCAAAACCCCTTTCGTCTGGAAAACAAGGGGGATCAAACAATTCACCTGTTCAACCAGCTCGGATTTGGAGTAAACCAAGTCAAATCACGCTTAACTCCGGCACAATCCTTCTCCTTTCTAGGCGCCTCATTCAATCTACAATGGCAAGAATTTCTCCCTCATCGGAACGAATACAATACCTATTGCGACACATCCGACAGTTCCGTAAACAAACCTTCCTTTCAATCCGAGAGTTGAACTCTCTCATTGTTGGATATTTACGCGCAAATTCAAAAGTAAACAACAAATCAGTTCGTTGTTGCAAATTTTCGACGAACAGTCGTTCGGCTTCTTCAGGCATTCAGTTTGTCTTGTTTTTCTTTATCCTCTACATCTCTTCTAACTCGCTTTTTCTCTTTCTTGTCCTGACTCTTCGTGTGCGACCACTGATCTTTATATGGTCGAGTGGGAGCTAAGTTGGTGGTGGCTCTCCACTTTTCGTTCAGGAAGTCTTGTACTTTAGGGTGCACCAGTTGGCTGACGGATGGGCACGCTGGTGGCTGGATATTCATGAGTTTTATACCTCTGTTTTGTAGGTGTTGTATTGTAATGGACTCAAGGGCCTCAGATGTTGGTCTCTTGTCGAGTTTGACACTAGCATGGTGCTGGCTTGGTTTCAGCTGATAAAATGTTGTATGGCTGCTAGGTGAGCTGCTATACCATTGGCTGGGTTGAGGGCCCTGGTGTCCGATATATGGTCTAGCATGCGAATATTGATACCTCTCCTGGTTTCTCCAACATAAATCGCTTCACACTGACTGCATGGTATTTTGTATACTCCTTTTTTTGTGCGAGGGCAGTCAGGTGCTATTTGCTTACGGGGAATCTGTCTCGTGGGTGGTCGACGGTATTCAGGTAAGTCTGCTGGTGTAG
>JAHWFP010248436.1:79042-113950 GCA_023313725.1 Lithobius niger
AAAAGTGGAGAGCCACCACCAACTTAGCTCCCACTCGACCATATAAAGATCAGTGGTCGCACACGAAGAGTCAGGACAAGAAAGAGAAAACGCGAGTTAGAAGAGATGTAGAGGATAAAGAAAAACAAGACAAACTGAGTGCCTGAAGAAGACGAATGGTCGTTCGTCGAAAATTTGCAACAACGAACTGATTTGTTGTTT
The DNA here is from genome assembly GCA_023313725.1 of Lithobius niger. Classification (NCBI taxonomy): domain Eukaryota; kingdom Metazoa; phylum Arthropoda; class Chilopoda; order Lithobiomorpha; family Lithobiidae; genus Lithobius; species Lithobius niger. The sequence continues at coordinate 79,244 of JAHWFP010248436.1, forward strand.
ACTTTTGAATTTGCGCGTAAGTATCCAACAATGTCAAAAATCATTCAAAGTAAAACCGCTCACGGAATCTTCGAACTCTCTCATCGGAAAGAAGGATGCAAAGGCGAACCTCGTACCCTCAGACGCTGGATGGTCAGGCCGTTTCATCATCATCGAAATCTACACAATTGGTCGGACTACCAAAGCCAACCAGACCAGAAAAAGCCCATAGACAAAGACTTTACCCACGAATGCCTTCTATGGTGGTCAGATGTAACAAATTTGGCAAAGACGGTGCCTCTATCCGAGCCACCACCCAATCAACTCCTCTTCACCGATGCGTCCGACAAAATTTGGGGAGCACACATGGACAACCTGCAGGTACCAACAACAAGGCCACCAACAACAACTCTGGCCGACCAACAACAAGGACCACATCAACACGTTCGATCTATGTGCAATCCAACTGGCTCTAGAACATTTCCAACCTCAAGTTCGAAACCAAGTAGTGCAGGTCCAAATCGACAACACAACAGCACTGCCTTACATCCGGAAAGAAGGTGGAACAAAATCCCGACAGTTACACAAACTGACTTCAGAGAGATTTTCAACTTTTGCATTCAAAACAACTTCACCCTACTGCTACTTCACATCCCAGGGAACAGGAATGTGATTAAACTCTCTATCTCGGCGAAAACCACCGACAGGCGGATAGAGCCTCAAGAAATCCATCTGCAAATATTTCTTCAACATATGTGGCACACCAATGACCTATTCGTCACGAGGCACAGTGCCAGACTCCCCATAACATCAACCCGATTCCGGACGAAAAGGCAACAGCAGTCGATGCCCTGACGTTCCCATGGTAAAACCTTAACGCATACCTGTTTCTGTCAGGGAGATTTCGCTCTGGGGCTGTTGCCCTTGCTCCTCACTCCTCCCCAACAAATGCTGATAAGTTTCCCTCCATTGTAACCTTTATCATTGTAACTGTAGTTTACCCTGTTTTGTTGCTAGTAGCTGACCATTGTTATGGCTTTGTTCCTCCCTTTTGCTTTTTGTGTTCTGTTGTCCTCCCAAGTATGGCCTGGCTTTAAAAAGTCCTCTGCCTCATGTCAACTCTTGTTCGAGTTAGTGATCAACCCCATCCAAATGTCCTGGTGAGATAGCATTGGGTCTCCAGTCCTGCGCTCAAAGGATCCTGTCCAGTAATTGTTAAGATGAAACCTTGCGGACTCGATCTACCCAACCTCCTTCGGCCCACCAAAGCCAACCAGACCAGAAAAAGCCCATAGACAAAGACTTTACCCACTAATGCCTTCGCTGCTGGATCCCGGGCCATGTTGGGATAGGTGGAAATGAGCAAGCGGATTCTGCAGCAAAAGGTGCCCTTTCTGGCCCTCTCGGTAGGGATCTCAGGCTTGTTCCCTCGGACGCTTTTCCAACTCTGCGTCTGAGGTTACATGCATTTTGGCAAGCCTCGTGGGATGGACAGGACGGCAATAAATTACGAGCTATTAAAGGCACTGTTGAGGAATGGCACTCGGCGTGTCGCCGCAGTCGCCGTGAGGAGGTGGTGTTGGCCCGTTTGCGCATTGGTCACACTCGACTGACTCACTGTTTCCTTTTGCGGGGGGTTGACCCTCCTGAATGTTATTAGTGTCGGCGGCCACTTACGGTCCGGCACTTCCTTGTTGATTGTTGCCATCTTGATGGTTTTCGTCGTCGTTTCCATCTTCCGCATGACATTGTGCGTCAATTGGGCGATAAGTCTGTCCTCCTGTCCGGTGTTTTTCAATTTTTGCAGGAGGTACAGATGTATGACAAGATTTAGGTTAGGGGTTTGAATAATATCTCTGTAATGTGTGGTGCAGTGGCAACCCGGACCACTGCACTGTGACTGAGGTTGGCGCTAATGACCAAGCTGTCGACGTGCCATTAAGCCTCATTCCCCCCCCCCTTCGGCCCAACCTGGTTAGAACCGTCCCCAGTAATTCCATTGAAGCAAGAACTAAGTTTTACCTTTTTGTTCTTACACTCTGCCCAGATATATTTCCCCTCGGACCTTAAATCCTACTTCCCCACATGCCAGGTATTACAGGGCCAATCTATAGATGACGTCACGTTTGACGTTTAAGTGTATTAATTGTACCTTGTCTTGGCACCAACAAACACTCAAATTGGAGAAATACGAATGAATGGCATAGACGTAACAGTCCCTTGTCTTGGCACCAACAAACACTCAAATTGGAGAAATACGAATGAATGGCATAGAAGTAACAGTCCCCACAAACTGCCTCCCGGCGTATATTATTTATAGTAAGTTACCACAGCAAACTGTTAGTACATCGACACCGTTGCCAAACCCTTCCACGGAGGCCTCTAAGTGTTGTTTTGATCTAACCTATCCTGGGGCCGTATCTGCTCAGGGGAATCGTCCCATAGGAATCTCCCTAAATGCGACTCGACCTCAGGTGCCCCACCATACTAGATCTGGCGTGAAAGCTCTCCCGAGGACCAATTCCCTATCTTGGTACGTTGGTTTCTCAGTTTCCACCATTCAAACTGCTCCATCATTCAAACTGGTCCTACAGAAAATGGAAGAAAGCCAAAGCCGCCTCCTCCTGATGGCACCTCTTTGGCCATCAGAGCAGCATGTTCCCCAACCTCCTAAATCTGATAGTCGATACGCCAAGAAGTCTACCTTTTCTTCCAGATCTTCTATCACAACAGAAAGGGTCCAAGCTCCACCCAAACCTACCCAACCTAAACCTTCATGGGTGGCTACTATCGTCAAACTACTTAAAAGGCTGGAATTCATAGAGAGGAGGCCGAACGCATCACCTCAATAGCAACCAGAGACTCAACAAACCGAATGCACGACAGCCACTGGACCAAATGGATTCATTGGTGTATCACAAGGGAAATTAATTAAATCGACCCCCCTCTACCAGACCTAAAATTCTTCAATGACCTTTTCAACATTGACAAACTCAAAGGATCAACAATCCTCATCTACCGCTTGGGATTAAACTCAATCTTCAAAGCAGCTAACAAAACTAAACTTCTTGAAGATTACCGGATTTCGGCCTTAATCCGCTCATTCGAGAACGAACGACCAACAATTAGAAGAACAGTAACCGACTGGGATCTATCATTAGTTCTACAATCTCTGATGGAAGAACCGTACGAGCCAATGCAAGACAGCTCCCTCCATCTTATGACCTGGAAAACTGTCTTTCTCGTAACATTAGCAGCCAGTTTATGCTGCAGCGAAATCCAAGCCTTATCAGCCGACCCAGCATACTGCGTCGTCGGACCTAACTACTCCTTTGTAAGGGCACGTTTACGCAACCACTCGCTTTTCCATTCTCGCAGCTAGAAGCTAGAAATCACCTCAAATTCCAACATGGCGGCGGTTTTATGTCTGCCGCCTAGCAACGAAAACAGCAAATAACGTCAGTTCAGAATTGTTTGGGAAAATTGTTTCGTCATGAGGAATTCTTTATATTATTGGCACGGATTATAAGACTGCAAGTATTTACTCAAACGATGTCGGATTTAGCTAATCCATTTAGCGTTGTTACCATGGCAATGTCACCTTCGCCATCGGATCGAGTTCTAGTTGCGAGAATGCAAAGGCGAGTCTCTGCGTAAACGCGCCCTAACACTGTACCCGAGAGCAAACTTTCGAGCGAAGACCCAGAAACCAACTGAACCACCAAAACCAATAACCTTTCCGGCTCTATCAAACATCCTCAGAGATGAACCCGAACGAGTATTATGCCTGAGCCGTGCACTGCGCTTCTACATCACACAGACCCAGCACGTAGACATACGGAAAGGAAGGGACCAGCTTTTCCTCCCCACAGACTCACAATCTGGCGAAACCTCCGCAGCAATGGTATCACGCTGGATTAAAACGACCATCGAAGCAGCTTACGACAAACATGGCAACACGAGCTGCAGCATGAGAGTGACGGCACACAAAGTAAGAGCAATCTCCACATCGTGGGCTCACCACAACGCCATCCCAATTGAATAAATTCTAGCAGCAGCATTTTGGCGAAACCCAATAACTTTCACCTCACACTACCTAAGGGACATGTCAAGAGAAGAAAAGGGACTACACCGGGTGGGATCAATCGTTGCAGCCAGAATCGTAGTCAAGCCCCCTTAAGCACCCAGAACGAAGCAGAAGCAAGCCATTATATTGAGGGAAGCAAGCCAACCATAGAAGGAAGCAAGACCCATTTTAAACCAGCGCTCTTTTACAGGGCCACCAAATACCACGAAAGAGAACAAAATTCCTGTTTCATCACCATTGTTCTGAATAAAGTGCAAAATTTTAAAATAATTTTTTTTGGGGAAAGCCTGCTTGTGCAACCCAGGGCGCCCGTCAAGGCGGTACCCGCTACCTATCTTAGACGAAGTGTTCTGTTTATGCTAAAATTAACAGGTTAATAGGTTTTCCAGGGCAAAAAGAAAGCCCATTTTGCTCCCACTTCTGGCCGGCTGAAAATGGTTTCTTGTGCCAAGGAAGACGTAACGAAACCCGTCCTACCTTCCCTCTCGAGTCACAGCCTCCTACATTGAGAGGAAAATAATTGATGAAAGCGTTCGCGCTCTCGCTTTTATAGAGGGTTTGCAAGCAGGTGGTTACATGCAGCCAAGAACCCTCCAGTGAAACAACATTGAGGATTAATGTAATGCTAAAATTAACAAGTTAAGTATGTCTTCCTTGGCAAAAGTTACCATTTTAGCCGGCCAAACAAGGGGACCGGCAAAATGGGCTTTTTCTGATTACAATTTAAAAGTAAAGCCTATTCAAAAAATAGCAACTCCAACATTTTGCCAAGGGGTGTGTTGGAGGTTAGCATTCCTGGACAAAACAATCGATCAAAACTGACGCACGTGCGAAAACGTCAACATAGCATCGCTCGTAGATATAGGGACATTTTTGTCATTTAATATTTGTTTACAACACTTTTATCATTTGAAGAACAAAACCGAAATCGAAACCGATACTGTACCGAGGCTTCCTTTGTAAAAAAAATAAAACACACTAAACCGATTCGTAAAAAAATGAAGCAGACACAGCACTACAATAAAATGCACCTATCATTAGCCGGTGTATTGTGTGCAAAAGTAAAAATGTTAAAAACATTTTGAGTACAGCAGTAAGGTTTCACGTGGACTAAACAGTACAGCAACACTACAGTATCTGAATCCTTAACAGCAAAATTTATTGGTGTTCCTTTGCTGTTTTGACTTATCTGTTAAACCTTACCTTAAGCATGAAACTAGTTCATTTTTGTTTTCTTATTTATTGTTAAAGCGTAGCATTTCATATTTATCATTTGGAAGGTTGCATCTTGTTACCATCTAAGTTTCATTTTCAGTTAAAGAAAAAAATAGTAGTAAATACCTTTACCCAACTGTACTTGAACATCTTAAAACTGCACACCTTTTGTTTACCTAAATGCTGCATTAGCAAACTGAAGTTTTATATTTTGCCAGCACGTGTAGGTTGCTTTCTCAAACAACATCTTGATTTTTTTTTCTGCAGGTATAGGAATAGGTCTAATTGGCCTTGCCTACGGCATTTACAACTTTAAGAACCGAGGAAAGATGTCAACATCTATATACTTGATCCATATGCGAGTAGGTGTTCAAGGCGCAATAATCTCTGCCTTAACATTGGGCGTTGGTTATACTATGTACCAGGACTACTTGTCCAGAAGTGTGTCAGAATACATTCACAAAAAGAAAAAAGACCCTTAATTCTACGCATTGTTAGCATTCTCTAGCTGGTAGAAAACAAATGCAGACTAGATGTTTGTAATTAAAAATGGACTTAATTGTCATGTTGACAACAGTGATTCGATTAATTGTCATGTTGACAACAGTGATTCGGTAGTCTGCCTGAAGGCAATGATGTTACAGGCAAACGGCTTCATGGTTGTCCTGTATCCTGGTGTAACCCGATCATAACTTGTGTGTAACATTGGTAGCAAAGTTTTGTTCAGCAAAGCTGTAATTTAAAAAGGAAACAAGTTTGGTCGAGGTTTATTGCATCTTTAGGATAGTATCATTGTTGCTGCTGCTTGTGTTCTGGTAGTTAAATCAGTTTCACTGTGGTGTTGCTCCTAACCATGTCCATTGGAAAAATTTATTGGAACAATTTTCTGTCATTTTACTACACGTCTTTGTGTTATACCGTAAATCGCCTATTAAATGCCCATGGTCTGTTAAAATGAATTCTATAAAAAAAAAAAAGGGGGGGGTGGCCCGTAACAAAGTTATAAATCATTTTTCAAATTAATCTTCAGTCCAGAATGGTGTTTAGGCCTACCGTCTTCGCAAAAAATTCAGCGTTCGTGCGATCCACGAACGTGATCTGGGTTCGGTATAGCATTAAATGAATGCCTTTATTCTCATTTGTTCAGGAATTTAAGTTTATTAGGCTAGTTTACTAGTTTATTTAGTTTGCTTTATGTATGAAGCTTTTAGTTAATTTTCGTGCAGCAAAACCACAATTTAAGGGGATAAAACATAAATTTCCTTCAATTTCTGAAGCTTTTTATCAAGTTCTAACAGAAAAATTACAATCTGAAATGATACAATCAGACATCATGGAAGTTGGTGGGTAGCTGAAACTAGGTAATTTCATGATTTCTGATTTTAAAGCTTTTTAGGGGGGGGGGGGGCGATGTACGGTATTTGAAATTTTGTTCATCAATTTTACTAGCTGTACTAAAAGTTTTTTCACCACCAGGTTTGTAGGAGGAATTGGAATGCTCCCATTACAATTGAAATGATGTGATTGTAGTTGATCATGAAATATCGTTACAATTAATAGTGTGCAAATGACAAGATTTTCTGCCATTCCATTTTACATTTTGGATGGATGGAAGTGCATTACAACAGAATTTCTCAGGTGTTTGCTTTGAAGAAACACTATCCTCGTTCTTCGTATAAGTGAAATAAATGGTGGACGGTCGTGTGCTTGCCAGCATTGACCCCTTGACAAAAACTTAGTTTCACTAGCTCAAAAAGGCTTCAACTTCCAATTGTAGCTTCCATCGAGCAATAACTGGTTTGTAGCAGTAAAACATGGGATTAAATGTTCATCCCTTAGGCAGTTAAATAAAGTATACTTAATGCGTGAAGAATGTAATACAGTACGAGAAATTGGTAGGTCGAGTTTGGTAATATGGAAACAGTATATCATGAATTATTACTTTAAATTTTATAATTGCAAATTCAATGCCTGTCCAATAAATAGTGTTACTTGTTTTCAAGTATTTTATTGTACATTTCCATTGCAAATATGAAAAAAGGACCACTTGAAAAAAGTTGAATAAATTGTTCTTGTTAAGCCAAAGAACTGCGAAATCTTTTTTTTGTTTGTTGTTGTTGCATCTGTTAAATTCTTGTGCCAGTGACCAGTGAATTTTTTTTTTTTTTTTTGAATCTGTTTTAGCACCTAGTGGTGGAACACAAAAGCTACATCCAAGAGGCAGCATAAGTGTGCCTTCCACCTTTTTTTAAGGCTGTGCCGGTGCCACTATTTCTGATACCGGTTCGGTATCAATGCCCGTTTACCCGGTTCCGATCCCAGTACCGGTGCTATTGGTAATTTGCCGATACCGTGCCGATGCTGATGCCAAATTAATACAGAACGTGTTGCTACGTCAGTAATTTAATGGTGTAACAAACATAACACTTTTACACGCTAACACTTTATAGTGCAACGAGATTAAAACCTACCAGATTATTTATTTAATAGTTGCTTAATTTTAAGTAGCGTTGGGAACAATATGCCATATTATAAATGAACGGGAAATGCCAATTCTGGAAAAAAAGAGCTGATGCCGGAACTTGTTAATCCAGTGCCGGTCCGATACCGATACCAGTGGTACCTGCAGCCGGTCCCGGTACCAGTATTGGTACCTGCACAGCCGTACCTTTTTTGGATGCTGTTTTGGGAGATGAATTTATGATAAATAAAAATCAATTGAAATTCATGCAAAAACCCATTAAAAACGGGCTATTTGAGAATTGCATTGCTGATTCTTGGTTTCCAAGCTCTATATGGATTGGTTATTGAACAGAGGACTTTTCGTCTCTTCGTCGCATAATTCAACCTATGGGTCGCGACCCCAAATGGGGTTGCTAGCTTCATCTTGGGGGTTGCGATACATAAGCAGGGGAAAAAATAATTTTAAATTTTTTAAATCTTTTAATATTAAAATAATTTTATTCCCTGAAATTTAATCATTAATAAATTTAATTGCTTATTGCTTTAAAAAATGCAAAAAAAAAGCATTGGCTTCCCGGGGCTCCACCCCCGGACCCCACTGGGAGGGGGGGGGGTGCTCACGCTTCCCCGGATCCCCAGTTGTGAAACCGACGGGCGAAGGAATTTACTTGGCGGCGGGGGTGGGGATCGTGAAAAAATTTTTTTTAGGTGGGGGTCTCGGTTTGAAAAAGGTTGGGAACCACTGCCATACATGTAATGAAAGGGGTGAAACAAGCCAGAAGTTTTATTGTTAACTTGTTTCACATTCTAAGTCATTATTTGTACCACAAGGTTGTCCAGAGCGATCTAAGAAGCTTTTCAGTTCTTGCTACCCCAGCCACTTCCGGTAATGGCCGAGGCTTTTACCTCTATGCTTAAAAGCTTCTCAGAATGCGATCTGGACAATGTAGTGACGTAAATGATGACTTCGAACGTGAGGCAAGTTATCAATAAAGACGTTAAGCACAAGTTCCAGTGATAAGAGGTAAGCGAACAATGTACAATTTAATAATGCTCAATATGGGTATGAATTGTTCTGCGATATGACTACTGGCTGGTTTCACCACTTTCATTATCTGTACTCTGTCGCACATGCACGGAGCAACAAGACAACCCATCCCTATGGGTCATTGGGAGTTTAAGAGGTGGCACGGAATTTTATCAACATGGAGTCCCGTTGACTCAGGAATTTTCTTGAATACTAACCTGCCTGCCGGACTTGAAATTACAGTAGCTAAGGATTCTTAAGAAGTCTGAAATAATCCTGAATTGTGTCAAAACGAAGTTATCTCTAACTCTTGACGGTTAATGTAATAATTGCTTTTGACGTGTAGGGACCTCGGCTGGCATAACAAATTATCCTGCAGTTTAATTTTTTGTTTTACTTGCGTAACATACTTCATGCAACAGATATAAAACATTTCGTGTTCAGGAGTGTTGAAAAAATTCATATCCTTTTTTCCACTTTAAATTGTTTATTATCAACACAAATCAACGTTTGAATTTACGCAGGCAAAATCAGGATGGGCAACCCGTTTAACAATTATTTTGTTGTTGCGCGTTGTTATCCATTTATTCACATGCCACCAGCTTGTAACGATTTGCTTCTGTTTATTAAATTCAGTAGTTATTCTTTTTTTCTGACAGCAAACTTATCCCAACAAAACTGCGGAATTGGGACATGTACTTCTTTCAGAAAAAAATTAGTTTAATGCTGACTAGTGAAGTATCCATCCCATAACTGTAAATCCCCAGATGCTACTATGGAAATGGTCTTAAAGTGTGGAAAAATCAGGGTTAGGCAATATTTGTGAAGGTCTTCTCCAGGCGTTGTCAAGACCCAACTTCAATTTTTCAAGGCCACATAGATACCGATAATGGTATTTCTTCTGGATTGCTGTTGCTCTTCGCTTGGGTTGACGTATTTGCAAACCCCACATGTGTCCGTGCGGGGTGGTTGACTTTTCTGGCACTCATGGTTTGAGCTGAAAGAAAAGTGCAGGTTGCTGGTCTCGCCACACTGCTGTCAACGACCTCGTGTCTGCTGGAATCCTAGCCCAACTGGAACCTGTTAGCCTAGACCGGGAGAATGGTAAGTGTCCGGATTGTATCTCTTTGATCCCATAGGCAGGCGGTCGTCAGTTGGTATGGGATTTCACCTGCACCGACATCTTGGCAGTCTTACCTTAGACTTCCTTGGAGCTTTTGAGCGCCGCCTCTGCTGCCGAAGCAAAGAAGAAAGGCAAGTATGAATACCTGGACAATCGGTATTTCTTTTGCCCGGGTGGCTGTTGAGATTTTGGGATCTTTTGGTCTGGATGGCATGGCCCTGATCTACAGGTCGACCGGGTTTCGGTTTCAGCACCGAAACGGGCAAATTTTCGGTTTCGGTTTTGGGCAGGTTGTTAATAGCTCAGTTCTGGTTTCGGCCGAAACGAACTTGTTTCGGTTTCGGCTGAATCCTATGCTTTAGTTTCGGTGACGCCGAAACCACTTCTGCCTCCTGGCAGTAGCCGATTTCCTAGACTAACTAGACTGTCTAGTGGCGCCGACATCTGGGGGGGGGAGGGGGGGTTGGTAGGCCATGTGTGGATTTTCTCAGCATAGGGGTGGAAAATAGGCAAACTGGGCAGTGCCTCCCGATCCAGACTATGACTACAAAAAAATCGCACATTCATGATTTTATTCCTGCTTTTTTGTCTAATTATTAAAATTGATATTCAAATTTTTTTTCAGTTTCGAAAGAAACAGATTGACCAATTTGGTAGCGGTTTCGGTTTTGCCCGAAACCGAATTGCCCGTTTTGCTAGGGATTTCGGTTTTGGCCGAAACCAAATCACTGGTTTCGGTGGTGGTTTCGGTTTCGGCCGAAGGTAAAAATTGGTTGCGGTAGACCTGATCCATGACATCGGTCGCAGGATTTCCAGTGCCACAGAAGAGAAGAGGTCGACAGTCTTCCTTCTCAAGCGTATTGGGGGCGGCTGTTCAGCGGGGGAATGCCGCTCCGATCCTCAAGACCATTCCTATCAGTGCCTCCCTCTACGAATACATCAGTGTGCTTCGAGTGCTTTCGTCAACTCCGCGCACATTTCAGGAATTTTGCCCTTATGTGTCTTGCCCAGTAACTAATTTCGAAACTATCTTTGTTGTGTCGAATACACCTGTTTGTTGGTTTTGTATTGCTGTCTTCGTTGTGTTGCCTTAGTTTGTTGGGATTTTTTTTTTGAAGGTATTTAATTATTTCGCACCTGTAATGTTCTCTTGTAAATTTGCTTTGTAATAAACTAAATCAGTAAATACTTTCTTTAATCCATTTATGCACATGCTTTCGCTGTACCCACAACATCCACTATTAAACCACTATAGAGTTGTCGATTTTTTTATAGGTTTTTGCATTGGTTTTGAGTTGCTTTCTTGAGTGTTGTTTTGTTATGTAGCAAGGTCTCTTGTTATGTCTTTTGTTATTTTTATTTTATTTTATTTATTCGTTAAATATTACCTTTATTTAAATAATGGCTGGCTGTTTTACTGTTTGGTTGCATTGGTTTGGCTTTACCAGCATGAGCTTTTTTTGTTTTGTGAAGTGAGGGCATGAATGGCATTGTTTTCATGCTTGCTAGAATACAACTTGAAAATGCTCACGCGGGTGGAAAAAAGGAATTCTAAAGCACGTTTGTAAATTCAAAGCAGTGAGCAGCAATGCTTGGCGTGCGACGCTCGTGCTAGCACCTGCTTGATGGGCGAGTCGGCCGGCACTTCTGTGACCTCACCACGCTACTATCGAGGGGCGAGTCGGCCGACACTTCTGTGACATCACCACGCTACTATCGAGGGGCGAGTCGGCCAGCACTAATGCGACATCACCACGCTACTATCGAAGGGCGAGTCGGCCGACACTGACATCACCACGCTACTAGAAAAGTTGCCGCTCCATTCTGCTTCGCGTAGGCTTGCTCATTATGATGGCCGCTGCTTCGATCCAACTACACTGTTTGAGGGGCCAACAAACCCCAAAATAGCGTACAAGATATCAAGAGATGTCACGGATTTACATAGAGTTGCAGCTATTTCTAGGATTTTGCAAATTTCGTGGACTTGAGAGATTTCTGGGATTTACGTGGATTTGCAGAGTACACGGATTTTTTGTGATCTTGCTCATGGTTGTTCGTATTGTTACATAACCATTGCATAACGTGCATCCCTTCTTTACGCAATCCAACGTAAATGACCGATCGACTGCGTCCTTCGTTGTAGTTCAGTTTAGTTCGTCCGGGCCTTTACATAAATCGATGGATCATGGTTGTTTGTCCATGCAATTGTTGTTTGAAATCTTTGACTGCAACATGGGGAAAAAAAACAATCAAAATTTCTTGGTTGCGAATTTCCAAACGCTCCCACTATTTCAAAACCCTCACACGGATTTGTCCTGACCCGTACAAGCCCCAAACCAACTAAAGTACAACGTTCAGATCGCCATGCATTCGTGTGTAAACTTTTAGCTGTACAGACCTCAGTCCCAATTTTTCACTAGCTGTGAGCAATGTGTCTATGAGGTTTAACATGGGGAAAACGTTACTAACTACTGACTAACTAGCTAAAAAGTATCATGAAAACGTTATTGCTGCATCTTTCTATGAATGTGGACACACATCCTTTAACTTTGTTTTTCTTTATCCCTGCACCTTCTTACATTTTCCACAATCGCATTGAGTTTATCCTTAACATGACAAACTATATACTTTACTTGCTTCCAATAAACAGACCCGTGTGTGCTGTGACGCCGCCTCTTGATCAACAGCAGTCATCTAAACAGCCGGATGTCGACAATCGGATGATCTTCGGTTAGTTGGCAGCGACACTATCTATTCTATCTGGTTGGCCTTTGATTTGTATATATATATATATATATATATTTTATTTTACTGTTTTTCTTTTAAGTGGATGACATATCCCACTACTTTAGTTTTTAGTATTCACCGTAGCATACAATTTTTTTTTAGCAATGTTTATACTTTTTAATTGTACAGCATCATTTTGGGCCTTTTAACACTTCACACCCTTCCCATGTCCTGCACGTTTGGCAATGCCATCGGGGGCCTTTGAGTGCCTGGCAGGTCTAACCTTGGTGGTAAGGCATTCGTGTCCCCAAACCTCTTACCATCATCATTCCTTGGCCGTTTTATGTACACTGTATTTACATGTAATTGTGGCTGGCTGCAGTTCTTCCCAGACCCGTTGCGATTGCAACAAATATTATTATTACACTAGCGTGTATCTCGACCTGGACTTTTCTCTACTGGCTATATTATGATTAAAAGTGAGTTGTAAAAGAGTGAACTGCAAATTTTATTACTTTAATGATAACGTACATTACAAGCGCCAGCTTGCTGCTATTGACACAAACAGAAAAACCAAACTAAGACCAAGTGGAGAAAAACAATTACAGTTAACAAGATTGAATTGTATACATTGACTGATGGTCGATGTTGTTTCACACCTAATTTAAACAGTAATGGTGTCTTGTGATGAATATTCTTCGATTGGGGGCCATTCTGTTAGAAGCCGGACTGTGAACTGGATTGCAGTGTCGACTGTTTGCCGGAAAATTTGTTGTACATATGCCAAACGTTGTGCAACTGCCTTCATGTTTACCACCACCGCACTTCGAGCGATGGGACAGATAAGTACCAGAACAGTACAAGCTAACATGCACACAGACTCTGTTCTGCAAAAAAAAAAAAAAAGAAAGGATCGCTTGGATTTTAAATTTGGCAATAAAAATTAGAGCTCAAAACAAAGATACATTTGTGGCACCAAAGACTACGTTTGTTATCCATGGTGTGCAAAAATGGGATTGAAGAAACTTGAGCTTGTGATGCATGGTCATAGAATAAACCAAACCGTGTCAATTTGGCTCATCTAACAGCTAATTAGGCAATGGTAAATTTGAAAATTATCAATGTGAGAATTTATAGACATAAAATTCCCCCCATCCCCCCAAAAAAGATAAAGAGATGAAGATAAGACAGTGTAACCTTTTGTACGTTCATAGTCCTATGAAAGTTTTCCACCCAAAACCAGTGGTGTAGCCAGGAATTTGGGCAACATGTGCTTAGGCAGAGGGCAACATGCGCATACCTGGTGTATACCTGTGCATGAAGGCCTGGTCCTATGGAAAATACATAGTTACTGGTGAAAACGGCAACGTGTGCGAACACTTAGGGCAACGTGTGCAACCCTTAGCTACGCTACTGCTCAAAACTATTATAAAAAGCCGCCAAGTTTCCCAAAAAGATCGGCCTTTGTAGGTAGCGATTTATTTAACCCGGGAAAGGCCGCCAAGGTTAATCCTTTTAGCCAAGTTAATCGCACAGAATAATACTATGGACGTTGAAAACTATTGCCACGACGTGCAGCAATGTTCTAGTTTTCATTTACTGTAAATAGCATATTAAACGCCCAGCTATTGCTAACGCCCAGCCCCCTAAAAGGCTTGAAGGTCAAAAATCTTCATATAATATTGTTGATGCCCACCCCTTAAAAATAATCGATTTTCTGTGGCAAAACGAACTAAAATCTTCTTACATTTTAACGAAATCATGTTTCATCCTGGTAATTCTTGGTTTTTCTACAGCCAAAATTAACTAAAACCTTCACACATTTAACAAAATCAACTTTTAATCCTAGACGATTCACGGGAGCTTTTTAATCACGGAAACGTCAGCAGTATTAGGCCTATGCGATCGATCATTGACGCGCATGATCTGGATTCAGTCTAGCAAAAACACAATGCCTTTATTCTCATTTATTCACAAATTTAGTTTATTAGGTCTTCCTCCTTCCAATAACTAACATAATTGAAAGTTAAAACTACTTTATAATTATCAACAACCTTCAAAATCACAATGCCACAGATTAGAGAGTTTTTAGGCAGATACGACACTCAATGCTGAAGCATCGTGGCGGCGTTCACAGTGGCGCCATCCCTCGGGAAGAGCGTGCTGTAGGAGACGCTCTCACGCGCTTTTGCTGCATTTCAATGGCAAGTTCGTGTAGGCCCCTCGAATGTCTAACGTTTTTTATGGTTTATCTCCAACAATGAATTTAGCAGGCAAGAATAATGAATCTCGCAGCATGATGAATAGTAATTCTAAATGTTGCAAAAACAATATTATAAACCGTGACGTTCATTTAAATGCAAACTTCCACTTCATTCAAGTGAAGTGGGTTGTGCGTGGTGCTCGGCGATCAACTGCATCAACAATAGGCGGAAAAATCCAAACTCTGGCTTTTTTCAAGTTTCCTAAAGACCTTCCCAAGTGAGAATTATAATAAAAAAAATTCACACAAGCAGCTTTTTAGGTACACTCAATTGAATTTCCCACGGAAAAAAAAATTATTTGACCGTTACAATAACATTTTTTAAATTTACTTTTTATTCCTTAAAAATAATTCACTTGCCTTATGGCAAGTAAGTAAATTATTTCTACGGAATAAAAAGTAAATAAAAATATAAATAATGTTCTTTGTAACGTATTATGTACACGTTAGAATTTTTTTTAGAAGCTTAGTCAGTGGCTGAAACAGGGGCCCCGACTAAGTCACGATCCGCACATACAAAATTCAAGGACTTTTTGCAAGGACTTTCAAGGACCAATATAACTTTTTCAAGGATCTTTATTAACAAATTTTCAATCTCATTCTACACTAAAATGTTCATATTGTAATAATGAGCGTGATGGGGGAAAAAAAGGAGCAGAAAAAAAAATGACGTAGGACAATAAAATGTTGTGGAAGAAAGCCGAAGAAAAAAATTGTTTCGTGTGTTATTTTTTTTTTATTTTATTTTTTGTTGTTGTTTGTTGTTGTAGATGAGGTTAGAGCTGTTACCTTGAATCGAATTTCACCAGGGACAATAAAGAGTTTCACCACCAGAACAACTTTTTTCTTTGGCTTTTTTCCATCGGCTTTTTTACACCAGTTCCCCCCCCCCCCCCCCCCCCGATGTTTAATAGCCTGGTGAACAACTGATAAAGCTAGTATAGCAACAAAATTACAAAAATAAACAGAACCTTTTGCGACAAACTTACAAATTACTGAAAAAAATTGCAAATTTGCCTTTATCTTGCTCAAAGCTAGGAGGGCATGTGTTATGAAATGTGTAATTTTTCAATGTTTTTATCCAGGTAATTTAGATTTCTCCCCTTTACAGAATTTTTTAGCATGTGTTGAAACATTTTTTTTCCCGTTTCTTTAATCTGTTCACACAGCCATATTTCTTTTTTTTTTTACTGCATTTTCCTTGGAGTCTACAACAATTTAACTTTTTAGTAAAATGCTTTCTAAATAACAGTCTTGATTTATTTTTTTGAATGGATATATTGGCAGTTTGTTTTTAGTTAATAAATTCTAGCCCGTTAACACATTTTTATTTTTATTTTGTATACGTATTTATGCAAAAAATAAATTAAATTACGCTGGCTGTGAACAAGACTTAACAATACAAGGTAAGAAACGAATTATTGGGCTACTTTGTAAATATTACTGTTATCTTACGTTTAAAATTCTAAACAAGGCTAGTAACAGCATCGTCCTAATTTATGCCATAAGTAAACCACTGTCCTGTCAACACCCACAACCACGGATTTATAGTGTGGAATTCGGGCAACAAATTTGATCATAGCCTACAACTAAACAAGTCTAAAATAAACTTAAATATGTCCTTTAAATTGTTTCTAGCTGCAGCTTACATTGTCCTCTACATGTGGGAACCAATATACAAACTTTATTCCCCAAGTTAAATCACTCAAAAAATTGTTTTAAAAAGGATTAGCTAGCTTCTGATCGCGTTGATTGCAATGCTGCTAGTTCACGTATTCCATTGCGACGCGCTCTTCCCACCAGCTGGCGCTGTCGTCAAGCGGCACGCTTCCTCTCGTAGAGAAGCATTTGAGTGTCGCATCTGCCTAAACCTAAACTCTCTAATCTGTGCACAATGCGATTCACATCGGGACAAATTTCCAAAAACGTGATCCTTTTGACACATGAGACTTGGAATGACCATGTAAAAAAAACGTCAATCGGTAAACGCCTCAGATCCAGTGTGCCTTGTAAAAAAAATTTGCTTACCGGTCGTGAATGACATTGTCATTTTGAAGGTTGGTGATGATTATAAATTAGTTGTTAACTTTGAATTATGTTAAAAATTGGAAGGAGGACGATCTAATAAACTATATTTGTGAATAAACAAATTTTGCTGTGTTTTTGCTAGCTTGAATCCACATCACACGAGTAAATGATCGATTGCGTAGGCCTAATCTAGTTGACGATTTTAATCTGTTCATGTTACCGTTCGTTTGTATGGTTA
The DNA here is from genome assembly GCA_023313725.1 of Lithobius niger. Lineage (NCBI taxonomy): Eukaryota > Metazoa > Arthropoda > Chilopoda > Lithobiomorpha > Lithobiidae > Lithobius > Lithobius niger. The sequence goes on from JAHWFP010248436.1 coordinate 96,394, forward strand.
GAAATTAGTTTCAGCTGCGAATTGCGTTGAATTTAGGCGGAGAGACCATACAATAACCTAAATTTGTGAACAAATGAGATGAAATGTGTTAATGCTAGAATGAATCCAGATCACATACGCTAATGACTGCATTATTGCCAACTTTTCAGCTATTGAAAACACTCCCTGTACAGAAGTTAGTTTAGAAAGTAGATGATACTTATTTTTAATGGCCCCCCCCCCCCCCAATTTTAGACAAATTAATTTTACAAGCACGTGGGCGTTTAATACACGATTTACGGTAATTTTCAAACTATTAGTCGGTGTGATCAACTTGGCTAATGGGATTAACCTTCCCTAGTTGATAGACATCAATCCCTTCAAAGGCCGATCCTTTTTGGATACTTGGCAGATTTTTATACCAATTTTGGTTTTGGGTGAATATCACAACTTTCATAGGGCTGTGAACGTACAAAAGATTACATCTTCGTATGTTAATTTTTTTTTTCTGGACGAATTTATGTCTATAATAACTTTCACGTTGATAATTTTCAAATTTACCATTGCCCAATCAGCCGTTAGATGAGCCAAATGAACCAGTAAGATAATATATTAACAGTTCCGTTAGGAAATTAAACCCAGTGTTTGATGAATTACGATTGTGCGCCAACCTATCTAACCCCATGCATGACCTTCACCCGTTGCCTGCAACACCATAAGCATAAAGACTTCCCCTCATTTCACAAGTTGTGTATGTTGAGTTGGGCCCAGCCGTGACGAGAAGTATTGCTCCTCTGAGAAGGTCTGTGGGCTATCTCTCCAGAGGAGTTCGACCAGACATAGCCTCACTAGGGATCAAGAGAAGCTTAAGGTTTTTAAAAATAGGTATAAAAAAAAAAACTTTTTTTAAAAAATGGAGCGTTGAAAGATGAAAAAAAAATTGCGAAATCTTTTACTCAGTTTTGTCCAAAACAACTTGAGGTATTATTGGAGAAAAGCTTCCACATTTAAAATGACATGCTCCATTTTCATTTTTTCTCCTTGATTCAGGGGATCTTGGTAATTTTTGCTCTTTTCGAGATCTTTGGGTCACTTTTTGTCTTGTCATTTGGGATCTTACGGACTCCTAAAAGTTTTTTTTTTTTTTAATTCTAAAAAAGTTACGTGTAGTTGTTTCTGCATTAATACAAAAGCTTCTTCAAACCAACCTACTATATCAGTTTTAACATGGGTAGATCTACCCATGGTTTTAATGAAGTACGGATTTATACTGTTTTCACACGTAATAATTCGTCGCGGGTCAGCCCTGGGCTGGAGCCAGCCCGGGCCAGCCCTAATGCCAGCTCCGGGCGCGCTTTGATTTCACACGTAATAAATGCTTGAGAGCCGACCCGCGCTCGCTTACGAGCACCGTCTGTTGGCAAGGTGGATAAGAGCAGTGAGTCGGCTTCACTTCTCATATTACGTGTTTTCAGGAGAAGTGTGACATTAATGTCAAACTTACGTCGCTAAAATGTTTGATATAAAAGCCAAGAATTAAAGAAAGAAAAACAAACTGAATATAGGGGGCGCCCGCCCCCCCGCCACGGGAAATAAATGCCAAAGATTACAAAAGTCGTTTCTTGAGAAACTCCATACCCTGCCTGGTGATTTTCGAGACATGACAATTAATCTAACCACCTACGTACCCTACATACAAAACGAAAAAACCACCAACCCATGTTTGTGTGTTTTAACTCCCCCTCCCCAATCCGACTTTTTTCCTCAGACTTTTTCGTGTTTGCTCCGCGTTTTTTTTTTAACTTTGATCTTGTACCACGATCAACGGGCTATAAATTCTTTTTGTTTTTTTTTTTTGACTTTGTGTTATTGGTAATACCTTTCCATGACACCAAACCTCTTTCCGTTAATTTGGCAAATACTGTGATGTAACAGTTGGTTCTCGATTTTATTTCTTGCGTTATTGAATGTAGGCTATTGTTTTTATTTCAATACGGGTGTGAAACCCATTTCTGTTGCCCTTTGGATACAAATACTAACGCTCCAACAGTTAAATCTTGGCGGTGTGGTGCGGCGATTGTAGTTCCAAGATTGACGATTCGAATCCTTGGTTGGGGCAGTTTAACGTTCCAGAACAGCAAAATGGATATGGTTCGTATCACTTTATTTTGACATGTTTTTTTCTCTTTAGTACATAAATATGTCACGTCTTCATTCTGGAACAGTTTATTATTTCAACATAACTTCGCACTCTGAAACATGGCTCTTTGATGTAGGTTTGTTTTCAGTTCAGATGATTTATATAATTTTGCTCAAAATAAAAAAAAAAACAAACTGCCGGTAATTTCTAATCTTTATTTTTCCTGCAGTTCTTCCTTTGTATACGCCCACATAAATCATGTTAATGGCAGAAATTTGCACAAAGAAATAAAATTATATCATTTAGGGAAAATGCTGCCAGTTATTGTACCAAACGCTGATACAGAGTTGAACAGGGTGATACATCACGAACCTTCTATGCTCATAAGTAAACCCTTCTTTTCTCCCACGTGTTTTTCAATCTGCGTGATAATTAGTATTTAATTTACGATTGACAAATAACTATTTCTTTCCCGTTTTCCCGTTTTCTTTAGTTTGTTTACGTGTAGTGGGCTGCACTGCAAAGCTACGAGCGCGGGAGGGCTCGCTTCGAATTTCACACGTTAAAAATGAGGCGCGCTAGCCAGGGCTGGCCTCGGCTGGATAGGCGGGCCGGGCGGGCGCGCGTCAGCCCTGGCCAGCTCGCTTTGGCCCAGAAAACATTACGTGTGAAATCCTCCGTCGCGGGTCAGCCAGGGCTGGCACCCAAACATTATAACGTGTGAAATCAGTATTATAGTTCACGTTCCGTTTTGTCCAAAACCATGGCAGTGATGGGCTAGCAGACGAACTAGTAAACCAGATAGGGAAGTCCAATTTTTTAGATTTGAGATCACGACTTCAGACGGCAACGCAGAAGTTCTTAACTTCGTTGTTTTTTAATGCAAATTTTGTTGAAGTTTCTGCTTTCCCATAGAAACTTTTTAAATCCTGGCAATGATATTGTGTTTTGGTATATAAATGTATTGGTAACTTTTCTACTCCCCTAAAATATGAGTTTGGAGTTGCTGCTCACTGAACCCCCTTCTGGGCACACTTAACAGAAGAGGGCTATAGGAAGTAAAATAGCCAACCCAATTTTTAATTTTGCCAACTCCGTACAATATTAGCGAAATTAGTTCTCACGACTTCAGCAATTCAAAACTCGGCGGGGATACAGCTTAATGCATATTTTTTTTATTTTCTACATAACCTGCGATATTTTTAAAGTCATGATGGTAATGGGGTTAACAGAAGGACAGAATAGAACTATTTTCTACATTGCTAATTTCGTAAATTTTCGCGTAATGAAGCTCTTTTTCCCGCTAGTACGGCCAAGCTCTGAGCTCATACACTTCGTATCAATGACGTGGATGTGAGGAAAGCTGCAGGGAAGCGACCAGAAACGATCAGGAGCAGCGTTTCAGTTACTCGCGTGTTCGCGTGTTAAACTGAAGTGTTGCGAAAACTGATGGGAAAAAAAAAAAAAATCACATCTGAAACCTTACTTTTAAACTAACCAAATGATAATAATACCAGTAATTATGGAAATGGGAATTTGAAGTGAAGATTTATCAGAGTTTGCAAACTTGACAACTCGAGTTTGCAACCGTAGGTCTTCTTGGACGTTTTTTTTTTTTTTTGGGGGGGGGGGCGGCGCCCCAAGTTATGCAGAATGCCCAAACTAACCATGTTTTCCACATTAGTTTTAAGATTCAGTACATAATAGTACTACTATGCCGTATAATGGCCCATGAACGTGAATGTAAAAACCGTAGTCTGCTGTTCTTAATTTACGAATAGCCAAGATATTAGCACACTTCTTCGCCAAATTGCAACCGCCTCCATCGCCGCCATGCGTGCTTCTGTAGGGAGCGGGTTGTGTGGACTTTGTGTCATGCGACTTGAGGGCGAGCGGCAGTTGGCTGGCCCCGGTATACAGTCCAAAACAAAGCGAATAGAAAAAATCTAACCAGAAGGGTGTATTTAGAAACAAAGTTTTTGGAAAGATCTGGGAATGCGCATTTCCACTTTTCTGTTTTTTACCCCCAATCCATTCCGGTTGGAATCAATGTTAACACCTAATTGCAATCAATTTTTTTTTTTTTTCATTTTGCACAGTCCAAAGGGTCCAAGGATAAGACCATTATGATGTAAATCTATTTTCCTCGTAAAAAAGAACTAAACTCACCTGTCACTGGTGATTCCCCTTCGGTTCAGACACGAATCGCAAGGTATATTGTCTAGACAACTCATGCACTTGCGCAATATAGGCATAGTCAAAAGACGATGAAATACAAGGACGAAGAGACCACGAAATAATTTTACGATACAGTTGTCTCTGACAATACGAATATGTTCGACCCAGGGGTGGGAGTCCTTTCTTGTAGGTCGGGAAATTACGCTGGAAAAAAAAAGAAATTGCCACTGTAGCAAGCAGGTTAGGACGTACATGGCAGTGTATGGGGTAAAGATTTGGATGAGACGACCCATTCTACAGTCTCAGTGCCATCTCAGAATTAACCATAGAGGTCTCCGTCACAGAGGCTGCAACGTAGAACCCTGGAAATCCTAATTTTGGTTGTAGTTTTTAATTTTAGTTCGCATCATGTCAAGAAGGAAAAGACAAATTGTCAGTGATGACAAAAACGAAGATTTGGGGTTGGGTGAATGTGAAAGAGGGTGATACACCCCTCTTAAATGCGTATCACTTTTAAAACGCTTTTTTCCTCTTAAGCAGGTAAAAAGTGGGTTGAGAATAAATGAGACCTCGGACATTTAGTGTAGTCTCATCTTCGGCACTGCTGCTATCAGTGCAGTCTCTTATTATTTTAACCTGTTGATCTCAGTCTTTATCTCACAACTCAAGGCGGATGATACGGAGATTATCTCCGGTTAGACCTCATCTCGTGGGAAACATCGCCCATCGGGGTTAGTGCCTCTAGTGGGGGTCAGCAAGTGAAGCAAGTCAGCAATTGAAAATTGATCATCACTTGAATCTTGGGGGGGGGGGGGGGGGGCAAGTTTCAAGTGATGATCAGTTTTGCAGGTGCTCAGTTTTTCAGATGCAATTAGGAAACAGTTCTTAGAAAGCATACTAGCCACACTTTTGTCATTCATTGACCTTGGTCCTGCCATTCTGCAACCTTCGAGTGTGTTGCCCTATCATTCTTTTGTTAGAATACAGGACGAGTACACAAAAAATTACGCCATTTTAAAACTTTATTGCTTACACACTACAAAGAATACCGAAATGCGGTTTGTTTCTTCGGAAAGATGCAATGCAGTAGTTTTACAGCCGTCCGTGTTCGAATCATTGTAACCAGCAAGCACCACGTGTGATGTCATCTATACAGCAGAAAACAATCTGGGTGATATGGCTTTGCGAGTGAAGCACCACCATCGGCGACAAGTTTGAGGAAAGGTGGGTATAACAGTTTAAACAAAAGGGACGTGGTCTAATAATAAAGGGAAGTGTTCTAATAGCAGGAGCCTATAGTTGTTTTCTATAGGCTCCTGCTAATAGTAAAGATGAAGTGTAGGCCAGTGGAAGACAACAAATGACAGATGGTTTGAAATTGAGTACCATTTCGACATTCTGCACACAACTAAAGTGCCGACGTGGACCAGTGTTACCAGGTTAAAAAACGTAAAAATGCTACCACCACTTCAAAATCATGCTACATATGCTACCAACCATGCAAAAAAATGCTACAATAATGCTACAACGAACTATCAGCCTTTGGCATTTTGTAGTGTTTTTTGGGGGGCAATTTAAATATTGCTACAAAGAAGACAGCTAGCGAACAGAAAAAAATAGACTGTTGAATATTGTAATGATAATGACTGTAAAATTTAAAATTAACTTTCATTCACATTTAAAAGACTAGGATACACAATGATAATTAATCTCCCAACTCCTCTAGATCACCATAAACGTGCTCTGTGCCATCGATGGAATTATCAAACTTAGACATCTTATTTGAAATGATAAATGTATGACATTTTTTTTTATTAAATCCTTCCTTGGCAAAGAATACTCACCATCCCTTTTGTCGTAAAACTGTTTCTAGTTTTCGTTTGGATTTGCGAAAATATGCGCTTTCAGTATGCGTTTGACACTGGGATGCTTAGCAATATTGCAAGACAAGTTTAAGTAATAATGGGTATAGAGGTTTTTTGGTTGTTGGGTTATTAAGAAAAGCAACTTCTCCCCAAAACTGTTCGCTATGATATTCTCTACATAAGCACAGAGAGGTACACTTCGTCATTCAGTGTCGATATTCAGTTCAGTAACACTGAACGTCCTTTGCGGCCAAAAGTGCTACTAATTTTGCTACAAATGGTAACTCTGCCACAAAAATGCTATACAACTGGAAATGCTACCAATTATGCTGCACCTCAGTTTTTAAGCTGAAGAATGCTACCGTAGCAGAATTATGCTACGTCTGGTAACACTGACGTGGACGTACAGGGTGGTCCACAAAACACTGACGACCTAAGATTTTTAAGTCCAACTTTTCTAGTTAGCATCCCTCAGAAACAGGAGAGGACAGAAAAATCTTCCCGTTTCATTAGATTTGATTTCTGCCCTATCTTGGTTCTGAGAGGTGCTAAATAGAAAAGTTGGACTTGGACCACCCTGCATACTGGTCATAAACACCAATCGCCATAAAACTACACGAGAATCCCTTTTGGATGAAGCAAACTGGGTTTCGGTACCATTTGTAGTGTTTAAGTATTAACATTTTTAGAATGTGGCTATTCTTTTGTGCTCCTCCTCAACACCCTGCTGTCTTTTCTGTTCTTCCCACGTCACTAAAAGGACATTTTCCCTCAAGTTGTCAGTGTTTGGGCGAAGTGTAATTCATGCAAACAAATGCACACTAACACAATTATGATACTCAAATAAAATTAGGTGAATTTTGACCTAATTTTGACATGTATGAAACCAGAATAGCTTTGTAGTAAGAAACTGGAAGTGTGAATTGCAATTCTTTCATACATTTTTCACTTAAAAGTGCAGAAACACGTTTTGTGTTTAATACTGTTTATTTACTTAAACCATTTCATTCATATTGAGTTTCTGCATTATTTTTTTGGGGGGCGGGGCGGGGGGGTTAACCCCCAACAATATAATATTCAATGACAAACTTTTTTACGGGTGCAATAATTCTTTTTTTTTCCTTTTAAACTCGACGATCTGCGAGTCGAATTAATGTGATTATGCCAAAAACCTGACTTGAACAAATCAAGTCATCCACATCTCAAAAACTACTCACATTTGTTCACTTATGACGAAATCAACTGAAAGTTTGCGTGGTTTGCAGGTGAAAAGGTCAAAACACTGTTTCACAGAGTATGTAATTTAGGAACTATTCTTACCTAACCTCTAACGAGAACTTCCACCACGAAACCGTCGGCCACCGTGAGACATTGGTAGCCACTGCGAGACTATCTAAGGCTTTTGAGTCTGTGATACACCAAAAGCTTTTAGGCAAGATCTGGGGTGTTGTATTGATGGTGAACTTGCAATGTGGTTAGCTGCTTTTCTGAAAGTTCGTTCCCAGCGGGTCTTTGTTGAGGGCTCTTCACCATCCGAAAGCAGAGTAAGTACCTTGCGGGGTCCCGCAGGGGTCGGTACTCGGTCCTCTCCTTTTCGTCATTTATCTTAACGATCTACGGTTTGAAAATTTAAACACCTATGGTTATAAGTTGGCAGACGATTTAAAAATTGGCTGCGCTTATGTGGAAAATCACGGCTCACTAGAACTTCCAGATGAAATTGGGGTGGTAGAAGCCTGGTCTAAGCTCTGGCAACTTCCTCTGGCCATTCAGAAATGCCACTCCTTTTGTTTACTGGAACACGTGACCTTGATGTTCAATATAGCCTGGATAACGTTTTTCTGCCAAAATTCGGCGAGGTGAAAGACCTAGGCATCTGGTTTACTACGAATCTTAAATCATCCCTCCATTGCAGAAAAACGAGTGCTCTCGCCTGCCGTCGCCTTGCAGTTGTGAACAGATGCATCACTTCAGGTGACATCCGTACCAAGGTGTGGGCGTTCAAGGTTTTTGTGCGTTGTCCTCTCTTGGAACAAGTCTCACCTGTGTGGTCACCTTACCTACTAAGCGATATTGATCGCATTGAGTCTGTTCAACGCAAATTCACCAAGGAACTTCCAGGATTTCGCTCCCTTAATCATCTTGATCGGCTAGAGAGGGCTGGTCTGGAGCTCCTCGAACTAAGAAGACTGAGGTAATATCTTATTTTAACCTATAAAATCTTACACGTCCTCATTCAAGTGGACCTTCCGTTCTTCGACAGGGTTCCAAATCTTCATGGCACACGTGGGCACCTGTGGAAACTGGCTGTACAGAGTTCACGCCTGGACTGTAGGAAAAACTTTTTATCGGTTCGGGTTGTCCCAGTTTGGAATACCCTTAGTTCTGCAACGGTGTGTTTGGAAACTGCGTCTGGTTTCCGTCGAAAGCTCTTTACTGAGTCGCTTACAAAATTCCTAAAAAGGTCAACTTAACCATTGTCACTTTGGACATGTCTGTTTTCCCTTTTTGTAACATTGGTGCGGTGTCAGTGGCTCACACCCCTTCCGTCCACCATCCATGTTCAGTGTGGAAAAGTTTCTTTTTTATTTTTTATAGAATATTTGGAAAACTTAGTGACCTAAGCGTATAGGTGTGCACTGTGAGAGAAAATACCGGTGGTTGGCACACAAGCATTTCAACTTCGGGGAAAGGAGTGGAGAAGGGGTCGGTTGGAGGCTAGCATGAGCGTTTGCTCGGAAAACGTCGGCTTTGTTCGATGTTGTGACATCATGGGTAAAGAAATTTGGTCTGCAGATGTAATGTATTTGCTTAGGTCATGTATATTTGAATTTGTATTTATTTGCCTTGCAGAAAAAAATGGTCAGCGTCATTTTAAGAAGTTTCGTTTTCGACTACAGTTCCTTCTTGGAAGAACTAAGGTCCAGTTTTTCTCTCTGGCGGGATGGTTAAAAAAGTTCAACGCGGCTATGTTTGGCCGCGTGTTCTGTTTTTAGTCGAGTCTCACTAGTTGAACGTAAACTCACTACTAAGACTCAACTAAAAACAGAACACACGGCCAAACGTAGCAGCGTTAAACGTAAAGTTTTAGCAATAAAAAATCGGTAAGGGATACTTATGAGATTTTAATTAAGTAGCTTGTATGTTGCTAGTAAAAAAAAAGTTTTTTTTGCTGTAATTTTGTACTAACATGTACAAAGGCGTTAAGTTGCAATTATTATTAGTACTATATTTTTGCTTATTATATTAAAAAAAATTGCAAACAAAGTACTGGAAATCAATTTATCTACACTTATTAAATAACAGGAATTAAATGAGCGTAGTAATTATTTTTTTTATGTCTATAAATAAATATTTAGCTTGATAGCTTATTGGATTATTATTATACAAGGTCTTTTTTATGCCAAAAAAAATTTGGTAGCAGAGCTTAAACCGAAACTGGGCACATGAAATTGCAGGTTACCAATTGACGGTGTGGACTTTCTTTCAATTTTCGCGTGGTTATTAAATTTTATCGTTGTTAATAACTTAAGAGTAACTAAATTAAAAAATTAACCTTGTGTAGTAGGATATTGCCTATGGCCCCCCCCCCCAAAAAAAAAATTACTTTAAAATAAAATGTTCGTAGATTTAAAAAAAAATGCAAAATCCAGATGAAAAAGAATGAAGGGGAAGGGACACTAAAGCATAGAAGTTTTAGAATCTTTTTTTGTAACAAAAACAATATCTGCTTCAGATGAAAATTCGTTATCTGGTCGCTTCGTAATTGTCGTACAAGAATCTGGTTCAGTTGCCATATTGCAGTAGTATATAGTTAATGAGACGAACGTTATACTACTATTTTTTTTTAATGTAATGGGGCAGTAGTTCCTGCCCCCCCCCCCCCATGAAATAAAATGTGCTCAACAGGTATAGCACGGACCCTACTGTACCCAAGCTACAAGCCTAGTGAGCTCATCTAACATCCTGCCTCATTAACTTCGTGCAACATTTTATTGTGAAACCAGGATTTGAACCCAGTAACCGAAAAGGTTTGAAATTCGTTGATATCTCAAACCGTATTCTTGTATTGCAGTGCATTTGTATTGCCAAACCTAAAACCTTGCAAACCTCTAAACAATTTAGTCAAATTTAATAAATTTCCTGAACTCAGGGTTTCAACCCGTAACCGAAACGTTATGAAATGCGGTGATATTTTCAAGCGTAATCATGTATTGCAGTGCGTTTGGATTGCCGAACCGAAAACCTTACAAACCTCTAACCAATTTAGTCAAATCTAATGAATATCCTGAACTCAGGGTTTGAAATGCGTTGATATTTTCAACCGTAGTGCATCTGTAGCATAGTGCAGCTTGCTTGAGCTAGCCTAATAAACAACGAAACTGCTAGATTGAACGCTGACACTGCTCGGATGTCGGAAATAAACATTAGATATTTCCCGGTTCACAATGAAATTAAGCCACATCCACCTTAATTCAACACTACATTTTCGAATTGTCCGTCTTGTGTTGCAATGCACTGGCGAAGCCTTTAATCAAGCTTTCACCAAACTCCTCAATCATAGCCAGTGTAATTGTTTGACAGATCTCAACAATACGTTGCCTTAGCTCCCCAGTTGATGTACCACCTAGCCTGTTCCTCAGATATCCCCATAGGAAGAAGTCAGGAGGGGTTAGATCAGGACTTCTGGGTGGCCATTCTACTGCTCCTCCCCTCCCAATCCACCTGCCACCAAAGATCTGATCCAACCACTCCCGTACATTGCGGCCAAGTGGGGAGGACCTCCTTGTACTGATAGAGAGACAGGAAACGTAACTCACAGCTTCTCTTCTCCCAGACGACCATGTGACGAGAAATGGAATATGAAGCGATAGTTAAGAGTATTTACTCAGGTGTTTATGCCTTCATAAGCTCCTGCTAAAAAATGGAAGAAGCTGGTTCCACAGCTTAGGTGCGAACTAGGGGGGGGGGGAGAGGAGTCCTGTTCCGTGGAATAGATCGTCCAAACTTAAATTCCCCCTATTTTTCCCCCCCCCCCCCCCCCGTCCAACAAAATTCCTGGGCGTCCTATTGCTCTGTGGCGTAACTTTCCGACAGCATCTGTTGCACTTAAACTCCTCTGAAGCTTTTCGCTGCATTTTTATACTTGGTCTTTAGATATTTAGATGTCTTTTTGAATCGTCAGCTGCTTGCGCATCGTTGGCCTAAAACAAGGACAGAGTTTGTAAACGGGCGCCAAGAACGTGTGTTAACGTGCCCTTCTTTCCATCTTCATTCATAAACTCTTTCCTTCTTTCGTTAAGACTACTGTGTTGCAGTGGCGTTTTGGGGGCGTTTTTTAGCATGTTTCTGATGCTCTTTTTGACCTCATAACCACCTCTCTGGTGGAACATGATCCTCTACAAAGACCACACCATAATGATACGAAATGGCGCGATATTTCTGTTAAAAGGACCCAAAGCGCTGCGAATTTGGTGGCCCCTTAGTGTACGACAGTTTTGCGTGCCTTAAAATTTAGTTTTAAACAAGCATGCACTAACACTGTATTAGTAGTTCGACGTGTCTTATGGTATAGAGTAACACTGAACTGTGCGAGTGACGATGATTGCAGTTAGAAGGGCAGATGATTGATACCTACAGAACTAAAAAGATGAACGTGTGGTTTATTGGCTAGTAAATTACGCCATTGGCCATGATTACGCTTGAAAATGTCACCGTATTTCATAACGTTTCGGTTACGGGTTCAAACCCCGAGTTCAGGAAATTCATTAAATTTGACTAAATTGTTTAGAGGTTTGCAAGGTTTTCGGTTTGGCAATACAAATGCACTGCATACAAGAATATGGTTGGAGATATGAACGAATTTCAAAACTTTTCGGTTACTGGGTTCAAATCCTGGTTTCACAATAAAATGTTGCACTTAGTTAATAAGGCAGGATGTTAGATGAGCTCACTAGGCTTGTAGCTTGGGTACAGTAGGGTCCGTGCTTTACCTGTTGAGCACATTTTATTTCATGGGGGGGGGGGGCAGGAACTACTACCCCATTCAATTATGACGGGCTTTCCACTACTACAATAATCTAAGGTGCATTGTACAAAACTTGGAGTAATCATGTGAACATTATTTTATTAGGTCCATTATAGGCTTATACAGGGTGTAACAAAAGGTCGTGTCCAAACTTAGGTGACTAATTCCTTAGGTCAAACTAAGAATATAATTCATATTAACATTTGGCCAAACACGTCTTGTTCTTTGGTTATCGCATGAATTAAGAACCCAAATTCCAAGTCTGCCTCCCCACCTCCGCCCACGCTCTGGCTATTGCAAAAACAAATCAGAATAGGAAAGTAGTGAATGAAGACAATGAACTGCAGGTAGAGAACAAACTGTTAAGAATCAAAATCAGACTAAAGGGAAAATATCTCTATTGCCAAACAATTTGTCCTGGCGGGGAAGCAACAATTCTTCGAAAACTTCGTTAGTCGGTGTTACTGTTGGACTGATAATACCATAGAGGTTTTAATAACGCGAAGTATTAAACGCAAACATCAGTTCTGCACAGGTCGAAACTAAAATAAGAAAACATTGTGAAATAGGAACAGGCCGATAACAGTACTACTAGGTCAAAGGGTATCACTTAACACTGCACGAACGTGCAGCAGCTGGATTATTGGTCTATGGCTGTCGGAATTTGTTGTCCATCTCTTACTACAGTGTCGGAGGTTTGTATCGATTTAATAGTCCAGCTACTGTACGTTCGGTGATATTGTGACGAGTCCTTGTCAGCAATGCGAGATGGTTCACAATAATTCGTCAAAAATCCTTCCCTGGGCGTTAGAGCAGGTTTGCAAATGCCCTGCAGACGACGTTAATTCCATGAAGTGCTGAAGTGGTTCGTAAAAATAAAAAAATATAAAAATGTTATTGTTTCTCAAAGACACCTGGTTCCTGTGTGTGGTTGTGGGGGGGGGGGGATAGCAGTTACAGTAATTGTTCAAAGTTTCTTCCCTGACCATTAATGCAGGTTTGACACCGTCGAGTCAATGAGTTTCGGACATGTTCGAATATTCCAACGGTGGTTTTGTTTTTGCAATAGCCAGAGCGTGGGCGGAGGTGGGGAGGCGGAGCTGGAATTTGGGTTCTTAATTCATGCGATAACCAAAGAATAAGACGTTTTTGGCCAAATGTTTATATGAATTATATTCTTAGTTTGACCTAAGGAATTAGTCACCTAAGTTTGGACACGACCTTTTGTTACACCCTGTGTAGGCATACATTTTATAGGCCTGCATTTCATACGTCTTATAGGCCTATTTTCAGTACTTTATGAATCAACCTGCAATCGTAAATAAGTTTGTAATAAAAATAATTCAATTTACGTAGCTTAACTTTGTCACTAAGTGGTGTTGTTAAGAAATTTTTTATCAAACCTGATTTGTAGGGTACCGTACTCATATTTCATCTTGAAAAATGTATCGGAAAATGCCAAAACAATTATAAGACAGTTCATTTCCAAAAATTATTTAAAATTCTTCAGTAATATACGACATAACAAAAATATTAATTCACCAGTGGCAAAATTGCTAATCTGTATGGTCAGCTCCATGTTTGTAGAGTCTATTTTTAAACACATTTACAGTTGAGGCCTCCACCACATGAACCGGTAGGTCGCTCCAGGTTTCAATAACGCGATAAGAGAAAAAGCCCTCGATTTGACTAAGATGGGGTCGCAGAATTTAATACCGATGCCCCCTAGTAGCGGAGTATGGCGAGTGTGGAAGTTAAAATTTGTTGTAGGTTGCTTATATCAAAACAAATTTGAATAGCGAATTAGGAAAACGAAATCTACAACTGGACGAAGTGAAAACATGATCGAATAATTCAGAGTCGAATGCAACAGTCAGTACGTTTGTATCATTTACTAGTTATTACGAAAACAGCGACTTTTTTTAAACGTCGATTTAGCACACCACCTTCGGAGCAAACACGTGATAGTTAAGGAGAAAATAAATTTTAAACCAGTGTCCAAAATACGTACAAACCAATTACATTTTTGGTTTGAACTCACGGCTCTGAATGAAGTGAACATCCTAGGCGACTGACATTCATGGAGGTTGACTTACACTACAAATAAAGTAACAAAAATGGCCGACAGACAAGAAGGCTTACCATCGAAAATGACAAACACTTACGTAAACGGCAGTTCATTTTTTAGGTTCTCCATTCTGGCAGTTACACATTAGGCAGCTGGCGCTTTTTCCCTCTTAGGGGACAGTACGGCATATTAAAGGAATCATTAAATTTTTATCCTTTTCCTCTTTTCATGAGGAGACGAAGATGTTGGTACGTATGAGCATAAAATTTTAGTAGCAGAATCCCATCGAAACGAGGCTCGCTTGGCTGCTTGACGCAGCTTAACAATAAGACGGATTTTAGAATAAAAAATCCTTTGGGAGGCCGTCAACAATTGCGAGGCATTAAAAACAACAACTGTGGACTAGCAGATTGTTATTCAGCCTTGGCGCCATCTGTTGAGGAATGGATATTAGACGATTTTCCTTTATCATACACGGTATATATATGATTGAAGTCCTCTTTCCAGCAAAACTAAAACTAATAATTTCTCCGTTTCTATTCAATATATTTCGACCAAACTGGGCCTGACAGTAGATAGCAACTTTTCCAAACTTTATACCAACTTTTATGCAACTCCGAGCAAGAGTAAATGTACGGAGCCACACGTAAATTTGAAAAGTGTTCAATTCTTGTTGTTGTGGTTGTTCTTGTGTGACACGGTTTCGGAAACTGCACCTACCTAAAATCTGAAACATGATCTTAGCCAGAAATTTCCCTGGGCTTCATCCTCAGAGGGACCACTTTTTCGATTGGTCCATCCATTCCTGAGTTACGGGTTCCTGAACGATCATTTTGATTGTTTCACATTGTTTTAACCATTATAATTAGGGAACAATACCACTTAGCAAAATCCAGACCCATTCTTCGTGCACGTGTTATGTCTTTGCTAAAAGGTTGATTGTTGAAGGGCAGCAAGCTCTTTTGGCCTTGTTTCAACAAGTTTTTGAGCATGGCATGGTAGCACCGTCTTGATTATTTACCATCCTGGTTCCAGTGCACAAAGCAGGCAGCAGTAGGTCAGAACTAATGAATTACCGCCCAATAGCCTTGCTGTCATGTGTTCGGAAAATTTATGAGCGAATGGTCATTAGGAGACTCAGTTGGCACATGGAATATTATGAGTGTTTAGCTGGGGTTTAGTTTGGATATCGCCCGGGACGGAGTGCTCAAGATGCCATCCTGTTTTTACTCTCCAGAATTCGGGAAGCATGGGCACAGGGTAAGATTGCCTTGGCAGTCTTTTTAGATATAAAAGCGGCCTACGACACTGTCTCCATTGCGTGGGTTAAAGCATCCCTCTCAAAGATGGGTGTAAGTAAACGGTTGGTTGACACGATCATTGCCCTTCTAGGGGAGCGTGTCTTTGTGACGAGAGTCAATGGCAGCTGGTCGGCTGAGGCAACTACCGACAGAGGGCTCCCGCAAGGCAACTACCGACAGAGGGCTCCCGCAAGGCATCTGCCTTAGCCCAACGCTCTTCGTGGTTACAATAAATGAAGTTTTAGTGGAGATTGGGCTAGCAGTCAACATAGTCTGCTATGCAGACTATGTTGCGATCTGGTTTGTTGGAGATATGCTCAGCCTCCTTGTGGAGCGAGCTTAAATGACTCTTTTGAGAGAGTGCAGTGGCTTCTCGATGAGAGGGGCCTGCTGTTGGCTCCAGCCTAAACGGAAGTGGTTGTGTTTACAAAATACACCAGGGTTGCTCTCGACCAAGTACGGTGGAGGGTCGGTGAGCAGATAGTTGGTCCGAAGCCCAATGTTAGATATCCTGGAGTCATATTAGATGCCGCCCTGGACTGGTCGCTTGATGTGGCCAGGTTGATGAAGAAGTTTGTTGCGAGAGTAGCTGTGCTACGTGTGCTGTGTGGTGGATAGAATTGTACGTGTGGAGCGCTTTTGGCGACGTACAGGACATTTGTGCGATCGACGATGGATTACCATCTTCTGTTCCTTGCGATGTCGGTCAAGCACCTAAAATCGATACAAGTCGTAGTCAATGAGTTTTTGCGGGTTATCACAGGGTGCATGGCCTCTACCCCGGTGCAAGCACTGTGGGTAGAGTGCGGTGAGGTGCCAGTTGTGCATAGAGTGCGAGAACTTTTGGATGCTCCCTGTTTGCGTAATTTGGGCCGTGGTAATTGTGACCTGGTAGGTCGAATTTTAGGAGATTACGGCAAGCTGAGTGAAAGGGCCAGAAGTGTCCTTGGGGAAGCAGGAGCTGGTGTAACGCTGCTTCACCAGGCTTGTCATGGTGTCCCTTTGGTTGCCAGCGCACGAGCACTCAGCCCCTGGAGTTGGTGTGTCCAAGTGATGCAGGTTTTTGAGTACTGCTTCACGGAGTGCGACATTTTCTGTGATGCTTCATTCCATGTGAAAGAGCAGCGTGGTGGTCTCGGGGTAACTCTTCCAGTGCTCAAAGTCACTGTGAAACGTCATGTGACAACTGTCACATCGAGCACGCTCTGCAAACTCGTAGCCATCTCAGTCGCACTCGATGTGGCTTTGGAACTGCAGTTGCCGTCGTTTGCACTCTACGCGGACTTACTAGCAAGTTACAGGGAGTTGCGAAAGACGTGCGAAACGCTTAGTGTTTCGGATCCGCTGATTTACACAATCCTTTAGAAGTTTTGGATAGCAACGCGAGGTAGTAGTGTGGCATTCAAGTGGACAAGGGGGCATGATGGTACCCCAGAAAATGTTCAGGCTGATGGGTTGGCTCGTGATGTGGAGGATGGAGAGTGCTTGCTAGTTGTCCCAGTCTTATCAGTGCAGATGAGGCAACCGCTTCTGCGGCAATGGGCGCTTCCTGAATGGCAAGCTGACTGGGATAAATCGGATGCTGCCAGGAGCTTCTATATGCGTCATCCGGTGTGCGCGAACGGATCGCAGTTGGACAGTTTTGTGTTCCAGGACGCGAAGATTCTGTCGCGGCTTAGAGTAGGACACATGCTTCTTCGTCCTCATACATTCAAATTTAGGTGGGTAGATACACCAATGTGCTTAACGTGCCAGGTTGAAGAGATACCAGAACATGTCCTCTTTCACTGTACGTGGTATATGGCACAGCGAGAATACTGTTGACCCCCTGGGTGCGAGGGATGTCCACGCTCCAAGAATTGCTGGCATCATCTGGTGGTAAGCAGCCGCATGCCCGTCTAAGGATGGTGGCAAAATTTTGTAGGATAGCTGAGATTAGCGTGTAACACAGTACTCTTGTTCCCTCCAATCACTATGTGCGAGTGCTGCTGAATGGAG
>JAHWFP010248437.1:0-16634 GCA_023313725.1 Lithobius niger
TCTTCAGGCCGAAGTCAGTCCTGCTCCTTCTTCTTGCCAAAGTCAGTCTTGCTTCGCTACATCACAACATCGACTGTCGCTTCGTTTTTTAATCTTTCCACACTGTCGATCAGTTACTCAGTGGTCCTTGCTCTTGATCGCATGCAGCTGCCATCTTGCGTCGAGGAGTCACGGGCAGGGAGAAAAAGCTGTGTATTAAGCTATGCAGCAAGCTCTGCGGAAACTATTTTGACAGTTTGTCAGTACGAGGGTGCCTGTATGTTCTTTAGTGCAATGTTGTTCATTTTACAGTGTTGAACTCAGGGTTCCCACGTGTGCTTTTAAATGCTTTTTTGTTTCCAACGTAAGCGTTTTTTTTTTCGAGCTTTTTTTAAGGATTTTTGGCTTTTTTTCTCTTCAATTTTTCAAATTGTTTCTATGGAATCATGCTGTGGCGCATCCTGGGGGGTTTCCGAGTTTAACGGAAAACCCCTTCGGCGGTTCATTTTTGTAATATTTGTTTATTTCAATTGCCAAGTCCAGGGAACACTTGCCAGAGGCCAGAAATCGTCTAAAAATAGGTTAAATTACATTAGCTTCCAGGGCTTCGCTCCGGACCCCGCTTGGGAGAGCTCACAGCACCCCCAGACACCCAAGCTGAGAGGAGAGGGCCCAAAAATTATTTGGTTTAACCCCCTTCACAAAATCCTGTCTGTTCCTCTATAGTGTGAACTCAAGTTACTCTGGTAACTTTTATAAAAATTTGATGGTTTTATAAAGCCCTAATTTTACAAATTCAGCTTAGTAGAAGAAACCCGAGATTCCTGCCCCAAATGCTTTTTTTCCAAAATGTCATGTGGCACACCTCAGAGCACTTGAGTCCTTAGTTATTCAACAGTTGAGTAACTAACACAAGTGCTCTGAGGTATGCCTCCTTGCGCGAGTCTTGATTTTAGCATCACTCTAGTTTTGCTCCAATTGATGTTATACTCAGCAATAGGACTAAGTTTTTTTTCCGTTTGCCGTTGTAGCTTGGAGGTGCTTGCTGACTGAATGCTGACCTGCAAGCTACAACGGCTAAAGACACAGAACATAGTGCCATTGCTGAGCACTGTTCAAAAACCAAACACAACATCAATTGGAACGAAACTAGAGTGATGTTAAATTCAGACATGCACAAGGAGGCGCACCTCTGAGCGTTCGAGTCCTTAGGTATCCAACACTGTAAATTGAACAACATCGTTCTAATGAATGTGCAGGTTACCCTCGTACCGACATTGTTGAAAAACTTTTCCCGAAGCTTGCACACGATGGAAACCTTTTCTCTCAGCCCCTGACTC
The DNA here is from genome assembly GCA_023313725.1 of Lithobius niger. Classification (NCBI taxonomy): domain Eukaryota; kingdom Metazoa; phylum Arthropoda; class Chilopoda; order Lithobiomorpha; family Lithobiidae; genus Lithobius; species Lithobius niger. The sequence goes on from JAHWFP010248437.1 coordinate 1,320, forward strand.
TCCCAACCGCAAGGTAGCAGTACCAACAACAAGGGTGTGCGATAGTATCGAATTTCGATACTGATGACCGATACTTTCTTGGTATCGGTAGTGGTATCAAAATATAAAATTTGTTATCAGATTTTCGGTAGTATTGATGGTATCGAAAAGTATCAAATATTATTTTTTATCATTGACACAGTATCGTAAACGCGGAGAGATCTAAACATTGTTAGGTCTGCCTTCAATCATTATGAAGTTGTGAAGAATTGAATATTCCGAACTTGAAAATTCCAAGTGTTCCTTTAAGCACTTCATCGGTTACCAGCCATTAAGTTACTTTAACAATTGAAGTATCGGTAGCAAAAAAAGAATCCACATCCATTTAGTATCAGTATCGCGAAAGCATCGTGATACCTATACTTGGGATAATAAAAGATCGGCATCAAGTTGAAAACCTGGTATCGCACACCCCTGACCAACAATAACAGGCAGCTGCATGCGATCAAGACCAAGGACCACTGAGTAACTGTGATGGACAGCGCGGAAGAATTCAAAGAAAGTAGTAACAGTTTTGTTGTGATAGCGAAGCAGGACTCTTTGATTTTGGCCTGAAGAAAGTGGCTGCAAATAATGTCCACAAAATTAAGATGAAGCGTAATACTAAGTCTTCTTGTTCTATGATTGAGTATGAGAACTTCTTGAGTATGATTGATTATAACCAAAGTAACAGAACCGAATAATCTATGTTTACGAATTGTTCAAATCTGGAACTATTTCTTGGGAATTGGGATTCAATAATATTGGCATCGGTTCGGTAAGATCATTTGGTATACCGGTCATTTTTTGAGTCATTAGATTACTATTGGTTTGTCGGGAATAAAATCTGGTACCATCTTAAACAGTGTTTTACTTTTGTGGTTGGCTTGGTACAGCAGAAGTTAATTATGTTTTGTATGCTTCTGTTAGAGATGAGGTGGTTGTGAGGAAATAAAATAGCAACCTTCTTGGACACCGTGTAGTGATGTTTTGTGAACTATCCTTGTTCTTCAAAAATAGTGTTGTTTAATAATGATTATTGAAAAGGACTGGGACAAGGACTGTTTATCTGCGTTTTCAAAACTTGTCGCTTGCTCTTTCTGGTATTTAATCCCATGGTATGTTTGGTTGTGCAACCTTTTAAAACTAGCTTTTATATTTCAACGTACCCTGATAACCTTTCACCACTATTTCTATAAAAGCACTCAAAATTTATTGTTTTTGCTTCAATACGTACATGTACTGTATATCGTCAGGCTTCACTGCATGCGCTGATAGCATCGCTTAAGGTACGACTCGATGGGACAGTGAAAACAGTGACTATGAAAAGTGTATGAATTTTCTGTACAGTTTGTGGTGTTAGTATAAGGCTACACGGATACTGATACTGGATAAGCCCAGTTACCGATAATTGTGACTTAATATTGTTGATTACCATTTTAAAATAATTGTATTTTGATAAATATTGACTTTCAACGAAAACTAACTATATTAGGGTAGTTGATAAAAAAATAGGGTCTTAAATTTTAATTATTCGTATCGGTATTTGCTATCGGCAATTTTTTAAAAACTGGATCAGTATCAGTAGAGGTGGTATCAGTGCTGCGTAGTTATTAGTCGTTCACTATGTTCAGGTTTCCCTGAACAGTGTAGAAAAATATTTAAAAAATGAAGTGCTATGCAATAATTTCTTATAGATTGCAGGAAGAAAGAATTAGCATCGCTAAAATGAGCATTTGTTTTCAGCTGACTAAAGTTGCGGAATAGGTGACCACAAAACTGATCCATTAGGACACTATTTAGTTTTATTTTGAAATGACCTACAAGAAAATGTGTACCTTTCAGGTATCCACTTCTACATGACCAGTTGTTGGCATTATTCTGTGGTGTCTTAACATAAGGAAGTGCTGTTATAAAGGCTCGATTTTGATGCCAAGCTCTTCCTTTTTTTTCTTTTTTTTGACTAACATATTTGATCACATTCTCTGCAGGCTAAATGGAAAGTTATGTGAAATATTTGTTTCACTTCTGCTTGTCATCAAAAGTTGACCCTGTAATCTTAACAATTGCCTCTTTTTTTGTTCCATGCTGTTGTAATGGAGAAAAATCTACATAAATTGTCGTGGCAGCAGCCTACTCATTTTTGGAAACATCCAAGATTTCAAAAAAATAAAGGCGGGCATCGCAGTGATGTCACTTTCATTTAGCGTAAGCTTTCCGGTTTTAAACTGCATCAGTATGTCCATTGTTCAACCTACATCCTTCTGCAGTATCCTGGCTATTCACCACATGAAAATTGTCACGTATATCCTGTGTTGTCGTTGACAACAAGGTTCATTCTCTATCGTCTTACCCTGGGTATCAAGTGCTATCCAAAATAGGGTGCTTTATTCAATATCAAGCCAAATTAAAAATAGTATGTTTTAGGTCACTCTTGGTTTTGCTACCTTTCTTTTGTTTAAGAGTTTGATATTGATACATGTTGTGCAATTTACAATTTTTTTTTTGGATGAAAACAAATAATTTGCTTCTTTAATTGCTCAAGAATATCCATTACAAATTATCCCCCGGTGCTAGTGTGATTTAACCAGAGTTGATGATTTATAAAATATTTAGGTGGTAGTGCAGCCGTGGCGTCTGGTGAGAATTTGTAAAGAAATTCAAATGATATAGATGTAGAAATAAAACTGCATTTTGGTATCATCTAGCTTTTACCTAGTGTCTGTTTTTCTGTAATGAATTTTCTTTCTTTTTGTCTTAAGGACATTAGGATAGCTCTTCCATGTCTTCTTAGTAACTTAATTATAACGGTGTACCAGTGCAGATAACTTTTCGGCAAATCTGCAGATTTTACCGATACAAAACTTCACCATGACTGACTGCCAGAACTTTGTGATCCTGTCCAGCAGATCACTACAAATGTTTAATAGAAGCACTACGGGAAGTCAATATCGGCATCAGTCATCACACGATATCAATTCCATCTTATTACCGTAAATCGTGGATTAAACGTCCATGGGCTTATGCAGTTAATTTTTGCAAAAATAGGGGGTGGGCTCTAAATCAAGCATTATCAATTTTCTAACCTTTCTGGACATCTATTACAGAAGCTCGAACAATCGAGCTTCGAAGCTTTTGAACAATCTCTGAAGACCAATTTTTACATCCTTTTAATCGCTGTGAAGAAGGGAGGAGGCTTAGGTGAGAGATGCCCAGGCCTTGTGCAGGTGCTAGGAGCTAAAGGAAGAGTCTACTATTACTACAGGGAGGGAGAAGGGGCCAGTAAACATAGCAAGCAGTACTATCTTTATTCACATCATATAACTTTTAGGTAATTTTTCGTAGAAAAACGGCAATTTGAGGGGTGGGCTTTAACTCCACTATTTCATGATTTTGACTTTACAGCATTTTAGGGGGTGGGCTTTAGCTTCAACTGGGCTTTTAATACAAGATTTACGTTAATAATTTGTTCTCATTTTATTGTGGTGTGATTTAGTAGCCGTCCAGTGATACTCCTTTAATTATAATCTAGTCCACAAGATTCGAAACCCACCTACACTTTTCCTTTTGATACCATTATGACGCCAAGTTAGGTGGCTCTAAAATCAAATCAGCTATTTGAATTTATGTAAGGTAATCTGACAAAGCCACTGTCATTCAAACCCCTACTATTTTTTTTTTTTGATGTGCAGTGAAATAGGTTATAAATTATGCCACAACTGCCAAATGATAAATTCAGCATCCTATGGGAAGTTTTTTGAGAACTTACTTTTCCCCGATGAATTTAGTTTTTTTGCATGCTGTCTAAATGGAGGGGAGGGTGTTTGTAAAGTACCATTGTTATACGGTTGCTTCTGTAAAACTGAATTCTCTAAAAGAATGAAACTTAAAACTGACACCGGAACTTATTTTCAATATTACATTTAAGTGTGAACCATTTTGTTTATTTTTCCTTATTCTTACAAGGGCGACGAAGAAGAGGAGGAAGAAGCTGTGGAAAAGAAAAAAATGAAATCCCCTCCTACAAAAAAGAAGAAAAAATAATGTTTTTTTTTATGTAGGCTTGTCTTTCCATTTTGTTGTCCGTCATACGCAACAGCATTGGTGAATTTGATCGAAATTAAAACTTTTGGTGTGCTTCTCAGCAGTATATTATAAATTAAGAAGATTAAAATAGGTGCTGTATTGAGATGTAGATGTTTGGTATAAGGTTGTGAAATTTTTTTTATGTTAGGCTAAAATGTACAATGTGGGATCATTATTATTTTTTTGATTTTGCATTGCAATTTTGTTCTGTTGTGCATCTGACCACCTGTGTACATAAAAATTTAGGTGAAAATTTACTTTTAGTCTCTAGAGTGCTTTTGTTTGGAACTGCAAGCACCATCATTTCTTTGTGAAAATCCACGCACAGCGAAACATCCCGATGGACAAAAAAAAGACCGTGGAGCCAGCAACTATCCCATGGTCTTATACATAAGGACAAGCTACGTTTAAAAACACCAAGGGAGGGTGCACATCTGACATTTTCTGGTAGAGCATTCTATGCTCTGATCCCCTGACACCATAGCAAAACCTCATAACATCCAGCCGACATCACCAAAGAAACAAAGTAAGAGGTCCAGCAAACCTATCCACCCATATAGTCAGGAGCTTCCTCCAGTCGAGTCACTGAGTCTGCTCAGGTGCTTGAACACACAAATCAGATCGCGAGTCTGTCTTCTATCGTTTGCGTTTTCAACCGAATAGCCCAATCGATCATTATAATAGGAATGGCGCAAATTCCAAAACTTCGTAATGTCTCCTAACGGATACGGGGACCAGACAGGACTGAACAAATTTTATTGAGCCTCGGTCCGAAGCCATGCGCCCACTCTAAAAAAATACAACAAACGCTACAGCAACAAACCGTCAGCTCACAAATCGTTCATGGTTTCATACCCCACATCACACCGTCCTCTACACATTACCAACAGCACCCAGTCCACAACTTCACAATCTCTACTAGTACCGCTCACTCCACTGTGTACTTTCAAAACCAATGTCAGTATAGATAACACTCACTGCATCAGCTAGAGGGCAAATCCACTGTGTACATCACTACACTCAGAGACTCGGACAAACCTGATGTTGCACTACACACCATAATACACAGTACACCCTCAGAGAAGGGCTCGTAGGCCAACTCCAGCAACTTTACAGAACCTTGCAACCGCCCAAAGGCATTTTACCCTTCCCTTCCCCTTTGGTGCACACAACAGAAAGCTAAGAGACGGGTATACATTCACACGGGGATTCAGTTTCTTCTGCCACTTATCATATTTCGAACAGCTCAACAACAAATAAGCAACAGAGTTTTCAACCCCACAGTACAAACACATACGCAAACCGCCTCACCCCAAACGATACGTGTGGTGTGGCACCTTAGCATGCTCCGTCTGCAAGCATGACAAACTACGCCCACCCAGAATGGCAGATCATCCAGAGCTACTTCATAACAACATGTAGAATGCATGCTGAACCTAAGAGCCTTGTCTGTGATCTTTCCCTGACCGAGTAAGAGTGACATAATTCCGACAATATCGTGCAGCATCTTTTGCAAGAAGATCAGCCCACTCATTTCCTGCTATATTACTATGCCCTTTGACCCATTCCATGGACGCCAATGACACGCAGGATGCCATCCAGTTTCCAGCATACAAAAAAGGTGATCGGATCACTTACTTCAAAATTACTAAGAACACTCTCCAGCGAATGCAGGCTTGATTTGGAATCCGTGCACACCACAAAGTCTAGTGCGACAGAAATAGCCACCATCTCGCAGATGTGGCTTGCCGCAACATATCGACACTCCAGTTTTAGCTCAAGGATGCAAACACCAACACCATCAGTCATACTTTTGCCATGGAAAGATGCATCACAAAAAACTGTGCAGGCGAAGGAGTAACTCTTCCCAAAGACTGATAGAAGACTAGGGCACCACAGCCAAGGGCACGGTGGGCATACATTTGCCACCTCCAGGAGCGGGACCAGAGGAGGGTATGCAAAAAGAGACATACATCCTCCCGCTACTGCTAGACTCTCACGTACCTTGGCGTTAAGCAGTTCATAGTCAAACAACAGTAGCAACATGATCTTTCCGTCCTCTACCCAAATTTCGAAGGCAAAGCGCCACCAGCAGCTCATCTGCTCTTAGATGCAGTGGAGATTCACATGCCTCCACCCAAGCGCCTGAACCGGAGTCGAAATCAAATATCCCACAACAACACGCAGGCACTCATTAATCGAGACCTGCAAGCTGTGCATGTGACGACGCTGTGCCGTTACTAGAAAAGCAGATGGTAATCCACTACTGATCACACGAAAGCATGATATGCAGATCTCGGAGAACCTCGTTTAACATCTCGATAGTGAGTCAAAGCCCTTAGAATTGGTAGCTGTCCTGCAGTCTTGTCACGAAGATACTTTAAATGATCCCCCCACTCAAGCCCATCTTCTAGCCAGATGCTCGGATATTTGACTCGCGCAATCGTGGTCACACTCATCCCACCTATGCTTACTGTCAGTGAGGATCAACGCACAGCAGCAGATCGTGAGAAAATCATTAGCTCCGTTTATGCAGGAGCCAACGGCAGACCCCTTGGGGTCAAGCAGGAAACAATGTGTCCAAGAGCAGCTTGAACATATTCTACAAGCAACAGTGGATCCGGTCCCACAAACCAGAGTGCAATTTATCCGCACAGCACACAATATTGCAAGTGCCACTCATCTCCCGTAGAACATCATTAATTCCCACAGCAAACGTAACCAGGCTCAAGCAGCTCCCTTGCAGGAACTGGCTTGCGCAGACCAGTAACCATTCACCTGAGTCACAAAAGTCCTGTCTCCAAGAAGAGCCAACATAGCGTTTGAGAGCACACTACCAACACCCATAGACATCAAAGAAGCCCGGACCCACTCTACTAAATGTGACGTAGGCCACCTTGATGTCTAGGAATACTGCAACAACTGCCTGCCCGTGCACACAAGCTTCACGAATACCTGTCAGCAGGAACAGAACCACATCCTGTGCACTGCGATTAGCCCTATATCCAAATTGTACAGGTGTAAAGTATTCATAATACTCCAGGTGCCAATTCAGTGTACAGACAAGCATACACTCATAAACTTTACGAATGCACAAACGCACTATTGGCCTGTAGTTTAGCGGATCTGATCTTTGGCTACCGCCTTTGTGCACAGGTATGAGAATAGTAAATAACCAAGATATGAGAACAGTACCACCAGAAAACAGTTGTAAATCTGCAGAAGCTCATGCTCAGCTAGACTAGGAAGGGACTTCAAATGCCTATACGAAATCCCATCAATTCCCACAGCGCTATTTAGCTTAGACTTCGCAAGTGCACACTTCAGCTGTTGAACATGAAACGGAATATTAGTGGCTTCATTAGTGGCCGGGTGAGCAACATTACTCTGTGGGCACACCAGAAGGCAGTGCATAAACACTAGCGAAACGTAAATTAAAGGCATCAACCAATGCTTCCTTCCGCAGAACCGTTTTGCTAGGAGCACCAGTGATGTTATCCGGACAATAGGCCCACGTTGTACTGACTTTCCAATCCTGCGGTCGCAATGCCCTCCAAGCAAGAGAGATAGATCCAGCTCGAGCGACAGCTGCACATATACGTTTTCCATGTGAAGCAAAAAGGCTGATTCTCGAGTCACCGCCCTATAAACTAGCCATAGGACCATGGAAGGTGATCGTTTCCACCGATAAGTTTTTTTGCGATCTCTAATGGCTCTGGCACAGATTACAGACCACCTAACTGGCTGCTGTATGCAGCACCTCTTGAGATCGCACATTTGCACCAGGCTTCTTCACATGCTGCTTGACCCATCTACCGAACAAGCCATTATCTGCTGCCGATTTTGAGCACATCCTTACGTCCTTGCAGCTGTCACCAGTGAGACCACAATGCAATCGGAAAATGATCACTCATTCCCTCTCAGGTCATCCGAGACCGAAAAGTTAAAGGCATTGGCAATCTCAGATGAACAGAGGAAGAGATCAAGAACCAATTCCTGAAGAATTCCATTTTGCTATCTTGCAAAAGTAGGGGTACCATTCTGAACAATGGACAACTGAAGCCCTTCCAGAGCCTACCCTTTGAGTCATTGCTCAGAGAGCCCAACTCCACATGGTGAGCATTGAAATCTCCAGCATTTATACACGGTGAAGAAAATTGCTGCAACCATGGTCGCCATGCATCAGCCGTAACCCTTTTTGTGGCATGCAAGAAAATACAGTTACCCACTTGTTGTTCATCCATACTTTTATGCTGCATGCATCAATGTCTTGGTCTTACTAAAGACCTTGATATTTGAAGCCAGATCAGACGAAATACAGTCCACATTTGATGGTTCAGCTAAGTTACTTTTGCTAGTACCAGCCTCTTGGACTCCTAAAATATCTATATGTCTCAAGAGACTATCAATTTCACTTTGTTTAGACAATAAACCCCTGGCATTCCAAGAAGCAATTGAGTATAAAGTACTGAAGATTTACCCCTGTGATCCCCACTCTGTATCCGATACATTTACTATGCATCAACAATAACTATCAACGTTACTATTACTCTCATGCTGTAGAACACCCAATTTTACTTCCTCTTCGATGTTGCACACATTTTCACTCTCTTGTAAGCTTACACCTCCACTTGAATTAAATAAACACCTGAAGCATCCGTAACTATAGCCATGTTTTCATCCTGTAAGACAGATCCCATCTGGGCTTCATTATACGAATCACTTGACACTGAAATAGGTGGAGTATCACTACTCTTAAGTGCAATGGGTTGTACTTCAGACATTTCAGCACCATTCGGTTGGATAGTGTGTTTTGCACACTTATTAATCTTTCCGTTTTATTGTAGGTGCAAAGACAGCAACACCCTCTGACTCACTACTAGATAGTTTCTGCAGAGATGCAGCACCACCACATAATTGCCCAGCAAAACGATTACTGCCCTCTTGTGCAATTACTGCACCACTATCTTCTGCTGTGCCTTTCACAACACCACTGCCATTACACCCACACACTTTGTTGCTATCACGACTTTTCTTTGACTCTGCCCGTTGTGGCACTACCCACTACTTCGCCAGAACCACGTCTCTGCTTTTCTAAGCATCTGCTATCATTTTGCACTTGACGTTTTATCGCCTCTTCACATTGCACTCTTTCAATTTGCACAGCTCGTAATGCGGACAAAGATCACAAGGGTCACGGAAGCAACCGCACACTGCGCATGCCACACTCGTGACGAAAATGTCCACGCAGCCCGCAGTGAACTCATCACGGCGCGCGGTCTGACACAGAAATCAAGGATGGGATAACCTGATATGTACGATGTCAGGAACGTCATCTAACACCTTGAGTCATGGAGACCCAGTTTGATTAGTCTTACGCCTGTCTCGCATACTTGCCTTCCTGCCACTGTCAACTTCTCAAAAACATGTGACTCAATCTCCCCAAATTTCTTTAGTGCTACACTAACGTCTTAAGCCGACACTTCATATGGTAACCAATGGAGTTTGGCTTCCACACGCTGGTTACAGAGATTGTGAATTGCTACTTCTGCTTCATTTATCAAAATCAACTCTGCCAGCATGGGTTTTCAGTACTAGTTGAAAGGCATTTGCCGGCTCTAAGGCCGCAAACTGCCTCAATCTCATCTGGACCCACAATACAAGTTGCAGCAGTGTAAATTTGTACAGTCGGGTACGGTTTCCTCTCTTGAGTACATAGGAAGACAACAGACTTCACCATTCGCACATTCGATAGATTTGCTCCATATAGTTTCCTGAGATTTAATATTTCACGTTTCCTAACACCATCACTATATCCATTAATTCCTCTATTACTGGAAAAACAGTGTTGAATAATTCTTGGGCTTGAGTCAACACAGACTGCTGTTCATTCATCATCTTATTGTTGCATTTACTATTATTGATTTCACCACTATTTTGTGCATTTTCTCATTATCTTCGTCATTTCCATTGACACCAAATTGTTTCAAATCTGCTATGGACACAACACATTTCCTTGCTTCTGTACACACTTCACGAAACTTTCTTCCACCCAGATTGGATGTCACCATCAGATTCTACACAGCTTCGTAATAGGATGTTTACATCCTCTGCCATCTTGGAAGCTTTGTAATAGGACGTTTACATCCTCTGCCATCTTGGAGGCATTCGGCAAACGTGTGGTAAGTTTCCGCTGTAAAAACCAAGAGCCAGATTTGCCTTGGTCACGACAGCAGTACACTGATTTGCCTGCTTTCCTTTCACAGACAGCTGGTTTTTTCGTCTCTCAATTGGAGCTGCACTGACATCTATAGCTGCATCGATAAATCTTAATTTCTTAACTATCTACAAAATACTTCCCTTCAGTAATGTATGCTAAAGTTGCTTGTTTTTATGCCATGAAAATACACATTACCTGTTTTTCCTGTATAGCAGTCTCCCTTCTTTGACTTGCTCAATCCCTAGCGATGAAAGTTGGTTTTCCTGTTGTGCTCGCAGCACCATGTCCATTGCACATGCGTCAGCCTCAGTTGGGTATATAAGCACCTGGGCCCGTGCATTATCCATTCTTTCTTCCTAGGGCGTCACGTCATGTGGTTGTCCGTCTTGCTCTACCGTGGTTCTTCGGTTCTGCTGCCAATGGATTCAACAAGTGCATCAGTTCGCCGAACCGGTTCTTCCTCTCCTTATTTCCAGTCCTCGGGGGGGCCCCGAAATTTGGAGCTTCAACAGGTACCAGCAGCCCACTTCGCTGAGGCATGCTTCGTTGTACCCGTCCCACCACCGGTTCCTCGATCCATGGTCACCGGAACACGGATCCGTCGTCCTCCAAGCATTTTATAGACCGCACCTCCTCGTCATGCTGGACGGTCCGGTCCTTCCAAGCCCCGGTTCGTCGGTCCATGACAGACCAGTCCTGCATCTGGACTCCCTGCCACACTCAGGAGCCTACCAGGATCCAGTTTTCGGTTTTCCCATCGATGGTTCCCAATACCCCGTCTTTCGGTTCGACGTGGAGTGTCACGCTTCACTTTTACGTCTTCGGTTCTTCTCCCGACATTTCCATCCACCGTTACCAGAACAGTCCCTTCCTCTGCAAGCCTGAGCAGTTCTTCGCTTCAAGACGGTTCTCCCCATTCAAGTGCATCTTCACGGTCTCCTTTGGATATTTCGTCCACCGTACCGATGCATCCGTTTCCTCCACAACCGGTTCCTCGGAACACAGTTCGTCCAGGCTGCGATCTTCTTCGCCTATTGGACCGAATCTCTCACCACCTTCAGTGATTCTGCCACCTGCTACGGTCTCACCCTGTGATCTCTGCGCCCACCTGACGCTGGGCCCACAGAACTGTCCCTTGGCTGCTTCTCCGACCCCCGGCCTGTATTCTAGTTCCCGCGGTTGGTGTTCTCCGGACTGCTTGGCTCTTACACCTTGCTCACCACTCTACATTTTCCATCAAGTTGCTTCGGTTCCCGGCATCTCCCACCTACCCGTTGCTTCGGTTCCTTCACCTCTCACAGTTCGTTCCTGTTCACCTGGTTCGTCTTGCACCAGCATTCTGACTCCGCCTACGACACGCTGGTGTCTCCCATCAACTTTTCAAGATCTGAGACGTCTCCTCCTCGAGCCTCTTATTCCTTTTCACCGTTGTCATCTCTCAGTATCCAACGAAACTCTACTCTAAGATTGAGGTTCTCGGAACTGCCTGTTCTTCAATCAACATGATTGATCACAACCATGACTCCTCACTCAATTCTCTTCAGTATACTCCAGTTGCAGCACTGTTCCTCCTTCATATTTTTCTTGTTGTTTTAATAAAGTGTTTTCTGTTCGAAAGCATTCTATACCAAAAAAAAAGAGAGAGAAGCGAAGAGAGAGAAAAGAACCCAAGAACAAACAACGAAGTTGTCCACAAAGACTGAAGACAGAGGTAGAGACAAAAGACACTGCCCCCCCAAAAAAAAGGGGGGGGGGGAGAAAGAGAAGGTAACGAAGCCATGTACAGAACAAAGTAGAATAGAAGACAGGTTATAACAAAGGAAGCTTTTGCAACCGGTATTTTGGTATGCACTTGCACGCCTCCTTTCCGTTCAATACTGCTTCATTCAGTTCACTGATCCGCTGTTCTGTACCTTCCTTGGTCATTTCTTCTGTTCCTTTCACCGACGCTAAGGTGTTTCCTCAACGACGCAGCGGTTCCTTCCTTATCTGGGACCTTCTTAAGGAAGGGGATTTCCCTTTTCCCATCCGACGTCAGCGACACGGTGGCACGTTTTGGCCCCCCCGTTTTCGCATCCTTGTCGCGTTAACCCTATCATCCAGACCCAACATGGAGTCCGAGCTTTCCTCCGAGTTCTCTCTTTTCATCTAATGATGCCGACGATTCTGTGCCACCAACTGAAGATTTATCAGCCCAGACACTGTCTTCTACAACCGTGCTTCCACAACCGGAACATTGCAGCTGCCTCGAGTTTTCGGGTTCAACGGTTCATTACGATCCTCACCCATGCTGCCAATTCCACCGTTCAATGGTCGTTCCACGGTTCAATGTCAAGTGTTCTGTATGCGTCAAGATCAGTGAAAAGAAGTGGCGTATAATTCTTCGCCGCCAACAGTTGTCAAAGCACCGAGCAGAACTTAGGAACCAAGCAAAGTTACAACGAGCTGCTTCGTTTCAACCATCTTCTAGTTCTCCAACAAAACTCTCCCGACCTTCCCATCCAAAAGCGGTTACGGTTCCTGCGACCAGTACTACCTCTCCACGCCGTTCGTTACCTAAAAACACGGCTGAATCCACTACGGGGCTTCTAATTGAGAATCCTTTAACCACGCCCTCCTCCGGATCCTACCATCGCAACACAACCGATTCTTACAGTTCCAGTTGTCTCCTTGTCACACCAATCTGTGGCCGGTTCTCCGCCACCGATCTCTTCTTCCGATAAAACGGAACCAGTCTCCGCAACCACTCGTTCTGTGCCGCCTTGTTCAGTCTGTCTCAATGGTTCCCCTCAGGACCTTCTGACCTTCCTGTAACAATTGACGTCTCATTCCCTTCTTCAGACAAGCTACGACACAGTCTTTTGTTCAAAGTTCTTCGCTGCCGTCCGTTTGCAGCTATTCCAGATCATCACCTTTCACTGTCGCTACAGCCCTTCTGGACAACAGATCTTTCAACAACCGTCCTTCGCAGGAAAACAAACGGACAAACCACTACGATAGAATAACGTCGTACGACTGTGACGGCAGGCATCCTCAGCCTGCGAAACCACCAGGCGGTACCATTCGCCACAGTTCGTTAGTTCATGAATAGCGGGCATCTTTCAGGCCACTGTCTTCACTCGTTCAGCAAGGTTCCTCCTCTCTTGCCATCAAGCAAGTCTTGTCCTTTGCAGTGCAGTTTCGTCTTCCTTAGTCCTCTCTTCATGTGCCTTGCTTGCTGACCACGTACAAATCTTGAGGCGAATGGCGCCTCACAAGGAGGGGGCGGCCCCCTACAACGGCCTTCAACAGATCGTCCACCAGGCACCATTATACCGAGACTGGTCCTCCGTCTTCAGCCCTTCATCCTTGCACCTAGACACTACTGCTGCTTCGGTACACGAATCTTTGATTGTGACCTCTACCAACGCCAGGTCCCCTTCGCCTTTGTTGGCACAATTGTACCGTCAGTATTGAATCTTCAACATCGATCCTTCATCCTTCGTCAAGTCAGCTCTGCTACTACCACAGAGAATACTTCTTCCATTGTTTCTTCTGCTGTAAGTAGGTCTCATACACTGCAATTCACTGCATGTGTCTTAATGCCCTGTTCCTCATCCGTCTAACCTCCGGACTGGACTTTGCGGAAGCAGAGTCACCTGTTGCAGAATATCACCTAGAAGGAACTCTGCTTGAAGACAGCCAGCAAAAAGAAAAAGGAAGTTGCTCCTTCAAAGAGCCGTCTTCGAGGAAGCATGCTCCTGCATCACATCGTTGGTCTCATTCCAAGATTCTGTTTCCTTCGCTTCCTTCAACATCCCACCAGAAGGTCACAAGCCAATGGCTTTCCACCGAAGACCTACCTTCTTCGTTCAGCTTCGGTTTCTTTTACTGCCGATCCAAATCCCTTTGCTCGTGCGGCCCCTTGATAAAACAGTTCCTGTTCAGGACCCTTCTATTCCTACAACTGTAGGCATGCCACTGTCGCCCCCAACTCAACGGTCTTCTGTCGTTTCACCCCATGCTACGGTCACCTCTCGTCAAGCACCAATGGTGCCTCTATGCAAGAATCTTCCAGTCCCAGTTTGTTGCATGACCCTGCAAACAGCCTTCATTCGTGGCCTGCATTTGTCACACAACCTTGTTCATCTTGATCTTGACTTTGCATCCATTTTTGTCCTCAGTCCGCACCTTCTCAACAGAATCTGCTGTCCTTCGTACAGCTAATGTAACCGTGCATCTGAAACAGGTCGCCTTCACCATCAAGTACACAAGCAAAGGGTTAAATTTGGGCCAATTTTCAAGACCCGTCGTCTTTCGCCATTGCCAGCATGGCCTGACCGTCCTGGTTTTTTCAGCATTATTCCCTGTCCACACCCTGTTTATTATTATTTTTCCCGTAATGTGCATTGTGTCTATTCGACAACTACGAACGTTGCAAAGTTTTTACTTACCTCGTCAGTTTTATTTGTACGGGATGCGCCCTCTTGAGGACCGAAGGGAACCCAACGCCTTCTTAGGAGTTTGCTCCTTTTGCTTCAGGTTCTTAGAATCCGTTGATTCTGGGGCAGCCAGCTCGTAGCTAGGGCGCCTGCCTGTTACTATAGTCTAACCGCCATCGGTGACGAGGTCTACTGCAATGCTAGAAATTGCAGGTAATTAATATTTTGTCAGCATATAGAAACATCAAAATACCAAGGGCACCTGGTCGATTTCTATTGCCTAACTGAAAATATACATTTCCTGTACCCGCCCTGCCTCCCCTCTCGAGTTACCATCATAACAATTGAGAGGCACGGAAGATGAAACCAGGTCTCGTCCCTGCGCTTTTATAGGAGGACTGCATCACGCATGCACAGACGATAAGCTAACGAGCTGGCAGAGAAGCCAACAAGTTCTTCTCTTGGGGGAGATTGTATTACAAGAAAGAATGCTAGAAATTGCAGGTAATGTATATTTCGGTTAGGCAATAGAAACAAGGTGCCCCTGGTATTTTGATATTTATGTTAAAT
>JAHWFP010248438.1:7289-38851 GCA_023313725.1 Lithobius niger
GTTGATATGGTCATCGGCTCCAGGAAGAGGCGATCATGTGAATGGAGGAGTGGGTTGATATGGTCATCGTCTCCAGGAAGTGTTTGGTGAATGCATTGTTGCGTGATCGGGATTTTTATTTTAGGACTGTGGCGTAAAAAAACCGTTTCATACACCAAGAAATAAAAACCCATGCACGCGCTCCTTAGACAGGGTTCCCAAAAATACCGAAATATTTTCCCTGACTTTTCCAGATTTTCCAGAGTAAAGTTGAGGCCAATTCCCAGGTTATTTACCGAAATTTCAGAAAATTGTTTATACACTTTACCAGTTTCACTGGTTTTTTATGGCTCACTTAGTGTAAAAGAGGAGCCCGGTTTAATGAACTATTACGTGTCAACACAGAATTATAAAGAAAAATGTTATTTTACTATAATGTCAAAACAAAATATGTTTGTTACGCACTTAGGACTAGGCCTAAAAGTGTGGCCTTGTGTTTTCCCAGAGTTTTCCAGGTTTTTTTTTGTGTGAAAAAGCGTAGAATTCCTTGAGTTTTCCCTGATTTTAAACTGTAGTTTAAATTCCCTGAGTTTTCCAGGTTTTTTTTGTGAAAAAGCGCAGAATTCCTTGAGTTTTCCTTGATTTTAAACTGTAGTTTAAATTCCCTGAGTTTTCCAGGTTTTTTTGTGTGAAAAAGCGTAGAATTCCTTGAGTTTTCCTTGATTTTAAACTGTAGTTTAAATTCCCTGAGTTTTCCTTGATTTTAAACTGTAGTTTAAATTCCCTGAGTTTTCCAGGTTTTTTTTGTGTGAAAAAGCGCAGAATTCCTTGAGTTTTCCCTGATTTTAAACTGTAGTTTAAATTTCCTGAGTTTTCCAGGTTTTCCAGGGTCTCCAGGTTGGCGGGAACCCTGTTACAACCACTTCATTAACTTTTAGTGTCTAAACATATTTTGCGCCGGTATTTAACTCAAAGCTACTTAAAAACGCCCTTGGCAATGCAAGTACGATGGCTAGAATGCGCTGACCTTATAGGGTGAAGCATCGAGCTTGTTCTCATAAGAAAGAATCGTGACAGGCCACCTTTGCTGATGGAAAGCGTCGTTAATCAGAACGCACCAACCACTGGTCTTTCCAATAGTTCAGGTTAGCTCACTAATAGATGTGGGTGTGAGAGAGGCCGCCCTATTCTGGGACTGACGACCTTCTTGGTTGGTCCCTCACCCATGCCATTCAGCTCACCTTCATTCAACCTTTGGCTCAACGTACCGTACTTTCATTAAGGTAGATTAGTTTCCGTGTTTTTTGTGTGCTTTGGGATTCGTGGCCGCGTTTGCAACTTCATTCGTTCGGGGTGGGGGGGGAGGTTGGTTTAATGGAGGAGAGGGTAAAGAAGTAGGGCTCGAATTAAAGCAGTCGGCTGTTTTATTGCGTTTGGATTGGTTGACATTTTATGGGGCCGTCATAAAAGCAAGAAAAGAGGCGTAAATTTTGTTTATTTACCGGCCCCCAATCTAGCACCGCATAAATTATTTTATGATGCCCCGTCGTTGAGGATTTCCTTCCGTGAATCGCACGTGCGGGGGAATCGACAAGTTTTTTTTTTCCACGTTTTGATTTATATCTTCCATTCTGCCTATAATGTGACAACGATATCGATTCGACAAAACAATCAGAAAAGGATACGGTATAGTAGCGTTACGTGGCCCGGCTGGAAGACTGTAGAGTGGTCTGCCTCAAAACATGCACATTTGTAAAAAAAACAAAAAAAACGTTGACTTATAAATCAAAGAAAAGCCCAAAAGTGCACATCTAAAAAAAAAAAAAGAAACACATAGAAACTCGACGTTTCAAGCTAAAAAAAAAAAAAAAATGAAACCTGCAACTCTGAGGGGAAAGTCGTTAAGCTCTACCACATTTCCAGGGTGGATTCCAGGATTCAGGGAGGTGATCGACCAAACTTTTCATTATAAAAATGTATCTAGTGCCCTAACGTACAAGAGAACTTGCCTCCCCGGCTCCTTTTTAATACTGAAATACCGTCACACAATCAGACATTGATTCAATGAAAAGCGTTTAATCAATTTCTGGCAGAAAAATTACATTCTGTAATTCTTTTCGGTCAGAAATCGTGAAATAACCTATAGTCTCTTCACGATTTCTGGCCGTAAAGCATTTTACGGGGGTGGGCCGTAGCTTTGCCAGAGCTGTTAATAAGCGATTTACGGTATAATAAAAAAAATTCAAATATCGTAAAAAAAATTCTATATTTTTAGGCGGTAGGGGGGAGGGGGAAGCGCACCATGTTAAATCCGTTCCTGCACATTACCACGTAATCAGAAACCTGACACGACTAAACGACGTGGTTGTTTTCTAGAAACACATTATCTGGAAACTGAGTTCAGTTCTTTCCATACGGGATGGTGTTTCTTCCACAAGTAATGAATGATATATATGTATAGGTCGTAAATATAGGAAGGCGGTGTATGCCCAAGAATGCTTTGCAAATAGCACGTATACACAAGTACCAACATTTACTTAAACAAGTGCCAACAAGTTCGCAAACGAAATGAAATACTTCAGCAAAACGATGGGTGAACAAACCCAGATTGCCAAGTCAACACAAACAGCGACATAACAAACGGAGATTCGTCTTTTTGACATCGCTGCCGGCCTTTACGCTGATTTTGTATTGAAAACTTGCCAAGCGATTGGCGTGGAAGGTAAAGTCCAGTAAAATCATTCAGTTTATTTCGTTAGTGAATAGACAAGTATTAGCAATACACAAAGGCTTACGCGTATAAAATACGGATGTAAGCCTTAAAATAAATGCTCTATAGAAACAGATACAGCAAAAATATCTGTAAGCCATGTCGCACTATTACGTGAAAGCGAATCTGCAGCATCAAAAAAAAAACAAAAAACAACAAGCTGGAGCTTCCTTTACACCTATTACTGCGACGGCGCTGATGGCTTACATGTCTTTTTCTTGTATCTGTTCTTTTACAGCATTGAGTTATTTTAAGCTTACGTCCGTGTTTTGTACGCTTAAGCGTGTTTGAATACTAATACCTTTTTTTTTTCTCTTTGGAGATTTACCAGATAAATTAAACAACTAGAGTTTTGATGTATGAGATAATCGCGATTTGTGATAATTGCGATAAATGCTTTTTAAGATAAATCAGATATACGAGATACGAGATAAACAAGATTTGACACAAAGGAGATAAACGAAGGGGAGATAAACGAAATTATGGATAATTATCAGACGATGATTTAGGCTTGATATCTAATATTTGTCCAATTGTGTATCCGAATATTTATTTTGATGCAAATTTCTCTTTATCAGATTACATCCAATAAAATTAGTATCTACGCTTTAGGACGCGTTTACTCAGCGACTCGCCTTCGCATTCTCGCAGCTAGAACTCAATCGCGATGGCAAAGGTGACATTGCCATGGTAACAACGCTAAATGGATTAGCTAAATCCGACATCGTTTGAGTAAATACTTGCAGTCTTATAATCCGTATATAGTCTAATATAATTCTATAATATAAAGAATTCCTCATGACGAAACAATTATCCTAAACGCTTCTGAACTCACGTTATTTGCTGTTTTCGTTGTGAGGCGGCAGACATAAAACCGCCGCCATGTTGGAATTTGAGGTGATTTCTAGCTTCTAGCTACGAGAATGCAAAAGCGAGTGATTGCATAAACGTGCCCTTATTCGTAGAGTTACTATTCGAGATGCTTGTTTCACTTACAGTATACCTTCCTAAACCACCGAACTGAGCGAACAAAACGCACCACTGTTGGTAACCGTTTGGTTCATTCCCTACTAATAGCCGTGTTGATGCGCTTGCTTGATGTTAACCATCGTCAGCGATGAATCTGTTTCCGGCAAAAACGTTACCTCACGCATGCTGAGACCTCTAATATAGGAAACCACCACCGCCGGATGGTTTGCAATTTGGCATTGCTCTCGCGTGGTCACTTCCATTCGCCAAGCCTGGGCAAATCCATTAGGCACGTCTGAATGTGATGAAAGTATGACGTATCGAATGCTCTGCTGAGTTTGTTGAGTTTGCTGAGCTGTGATTGTAGTTTAGGAAGGTACTGAACGACTGACACAACATCACTGCGCACGCTCAACGTCAAGTTTGGAGCCTGTAACTGTCTCCAACAGTGTTGTGTTCTGTTCTCACTGTTCGGTGGTTTAGGAGTTCTCCTTATTCACTTTATTATTGCTCATAAGCAGGATTTAAACAAAGTTGGGAGAACTTGTGTTTTACGTTAGCAAATACGGTAGTACTGGTTTCGGTTGCGAGCTAAAAGCGAAAAATTCTAACGATAACAAAAGGCCCTGGACCTTTTTAATACTTAGATTTTAGACCACAGAAAGTTAATATCGGTTCATCGGTTCGATCTCTATGGGCGAGTAAAAAATCCAACGTTCAAAAGGCCCTGGTGCTATAGTTTCGTACCGAAATTTCAAGGAAGAAAAATTGTAAAAATCGGTTTGTTGGTTCGTTCTGACGGTGAGAGCAAAATTACCCCAACAACAACAGGAACAACAAGAACAACAACAACACACATTACAGTGTCCGCGGCCTATCTTCAGTTCTCCGCAGAACGAACACAGATAATCGAGTGTACGTTTTTAGTAGCAGAGTGCCTTGTTGAT
Organism: Lithobius niger; assembly: GCA_023313725.1. NCBI lineage: Eukaryota > Metazoa > Arthropoda > Chilopoda > Lithobiomorpha > Lithobiidae > Lithobius > Lithobius niger. The sequence continues at coordinate 11,955 of JAHWFP010248438.1, forward strand.
ATCCAAGATGGTTACAAAAACAATGGCGGCCATCGATTAAAGCCACCCCATCCAGGAAGACGTAGCCGCACACAAAATACTTGCAGGATTCATGATGCACCGCGCACACAATAAAATAGCGTTCAAAAGGCAGTGGTCCTTTTAATACTTGAATTTTAAGCCATTACAAATTGAAAATTGGTTCGCTGGTTCAATCTTTAGATGAGAGCAAAATTTCCCCATAAGAATAACAACAACAAGAAATTGTAAACATAATATTAAATTCGCGTTCGAAAGGCCCTGGTCCTTCGTATGACCAACATTTTAAGCTAGAAAAGTTGAAAATCGGATCATTGATTAGATCTCTAGGTGAAAGCAAACTTTTCTCAACAAGAAAACAACAACAACAGCAGGAATATTTTAAATCACATTAAAAAAGCGTTCAAGAGGCCCTGGTCCTTGTTGAGACCTGAATTTGAAACTAAAAAAATTGAAACGCGGTTCATTGGTTCGTTCTCAAGATGATTTCAAAATTACCCCGTCAAGAATAACAACAACAACAATATTGTAGTCACATTATAACACCGTTTAAACGGCCCAGAGCCTTGTTCATACCTATACGTTTTAAGCCACGAACGCTGAAAATCGGTTCATTGGTTCGATCTTCCGGTGAGGGCAAAGAATCCCAGCAACAACAAGAAATCCATTCGGTGAAGGCCAAACGGTTTTCATTATTGTCATTAGAATTGTAATGCGGTGAAATGGATCTGCACGAACCCAAATACCGAATTTAGTTGCTCTATGTCAATTGTGAGGGAAAATATAGGTTTTCAAGTTTTACGTTTAACGTGCAAGTTCATAATGAGGCTTACATAAGGACAGCGATACTATGACGACCAGAAAACTTTATTAAAAAAAAAAAAACCGCTTCGAAAATTCGCCGGGCAACAGGCTTCAACCAAAAGGTCTCAACAGCAATATACGTCTATTTTTGTCAAATGATCCAAGAAGCCCTCATTATAGTATACGACTGCCTCGATGGCAACGAGTCACAGCAGGCTTCGTGTTTGTCCTTTTCATTTTATTTCCGTACCATGTCATCAGGATCCCAAAATGCTGATGACAAAGCCTTTTGATTAAAGCTGGCTAATTTGGTCCTTAATAAATTGGACGAGAGGAAGCGAAGGGGCCATTTACGTTGGCTGTGGCTTGACTTTGCCACATAATCACCGTCAACGTTCATGCATAGTTCATGCATAAACAATCTGTAATGTTAGGATGGGAGGAAGATGTACCATGCAGTTAGAATTGGTTTTAAGTTTGCCGTACTCAGCAGGATAGCCCTGCTTTGGTATACAAATACCGTGGTACATTAAAATCAATAAATCGTAAGACAAATTGAATGCAGTTAGGCTACCAGCCTTGTGAGCACGTGCTCATGTCAGCTGTGTCATTAAATTTTCTTAGGAATTTCCTAGCAGATATTGACCCTCTCCTTCCCGAGATAACCGTAGCTGTTAAAAAGAAATGGGAATAAATCACTGCACAAAAAACCGTTTGCCGTGTAGAAAAAAAAAATATTAGAGCTCGTATCCCCATATACTCACAGCCGTGGAGGTATACATGAATAAAAACGGATTATAGTTCACTCAAACGACTGGTTTTTTTTTTTTATCAGTGGTTATGTCAGAAAGAAAGCGCAGTTTATGTTTGAAAAGTTTAATGTTTCGGTGTTTGGGTGTGTACGCACAATTTGTGTATATTATACAGGTTTTGTTTTAAATATTTGTCTGTGTTTGTTGTTTGATATATTAAGTTTGTTTCGTGTGAGCGGGTATATGTGTATTTTGAATACGTTTATAATTTATGAAACAAGCAGACTCTTAGTTAAGACAGTTTTTTACCTATGTTTGTGTTTGAAGGTCATTTGAGGTGGTTATTTCTAGTTCGTTTGAGTAATTACGTATTCATTTTGTGTATGCATTTTTATCTTTAAATTTTGTAACGTTTTGCTGTTTGTGGCATCTATTTTGTGTGTGTTTGTGGGTTTACTTTTTGCGAATTGGAGTTTAAATTGTAGTTCGTTGCGTTCGAGTGAACCTAATCCGATTTTATTTATGTACCTCAACGGCTGTGAGTATGGGTATACGAGCTCAAATATATTTTTTTCTAAACGGCGAAGCCGTTTTTTGTTCAGTTAATTTGTTGGCTTTTTTTGCTTACTTTTTATTGTAATTGCTACAGTCTGGTCTATCATGTGTCCACTGTCCACCGATTTTTGTTTTCGAAAACATGGAACATTAGAAATGCATATATGTTCAGGTTCCGCCCAAGGTTTGTCCCATAGTTATTATTAAATGGCAACACACTAGCGTGTTTCTAGATTTAGTATGTGTCATCTCGATGAGTAATTGATTCTGGATTGTTGCAGTATCATGGCAAACAATCGCGAAAATAATTCAACTGGCTTTCCGAAGCCCGCATTGAAGAAGTAAATTTAAGACTTCGCACCCTACGGTTTAATTGAAGATTTAAGGAAAAATCAAAACCATTTAATAATTTTGGTTCTCCACAACGAGCTAGCTAACTCAAACAACGTCAATGTTACTTTCCCGGCACCCAACCATTGTTGCATCTGATATTGTGCGCCTAGTCTATTGTTACCCCATTGTTACATATTGCAGGATTGTAACATTTTTTGACATTGTTTGCCGCTCCGCCGCCCCCTCCTCCTGTCCAATTTTCTGAAATTCTCGTGCGCCAACGAACTCTAATACAAATCCAGGAGCACAGACAAACTGAAAAGCACACTTTTATTTCGGTACCCAGTATATTTTAAAAAAATGCGGTAACTTCCCAGAGATGTATAAAAGTTAAAAAAAAAATAAATAAATAAAACAATAAAAAAAACACCTTACATTATGGCATTGACGGGTCCACCATGATGGTTTCGTTCAAGCGACATTATGTAAGATGTATTTTTTAAATTTATTTTTAAATTTTTAACTTTTATACATCTCTGAGGAAAGTACCGCATTTAAAAAAAAAAATACTGGGTACCGAAATATAAGTGTGTTTTTCAGTTTGTCTGTGTTTCTGGCTTCGTGTTTATTCCTACTACAACGTAGAGCACAACCATCGATAGTTGAAAAGGACGTTAAATTAGCTGTTTACGTGTTTTTAGCACTCAAGGCAGCCTAATGGTTACCGCGAATGTCTCAATGTGCAAGAGGTCTCTGGTTCGAGCCTGACCTCAGCCTCGCCCCTTGCATTTTCGGGAAGACACCGTCCCAGTGATGCATCGTACACTCAAGTCGATCGTGGCATGTGAAATATTCTACGAATTTCTGATTACAGTTACGTAGTAAAATAATTGTCGCTTTCGTCATCCGGCGCCATGGCTTCGGCTGGGACCGCGACCAAACCCCTCAAAGACGGCGGTCACGTTTTTTGATCGTGAGGACAGGGGCTCATCGTCCGTTGCTCACGCGCCGCATGGATACAAACTATAGAGCAGTGACACGACGTAGTATTATTGTATATAACTCTATGCTGGAGCCTTAATGGGTTAGCTGCAAGGGGCACTGTATAGAGAAACAGAAGGGCGTCATATATACTGCAGCCGATGCCGTGAAGAGTGATTTCTTAGAACTAAAACGCGCGATTTTTGTTGTTGGAGGAAACAACGCTAGTTTAAGCCTAAGAAATCCGCTCTTCCGTTGTTTTTCCCCTTCATTTTTATGTACTAGTGCACCTTGTAGTTATGCCCTCCAAAACCCACACTGGTGCCAATCTGGTGCCAACATGGCGGCAAATGTCACTGCTCTATACATATAATGAAAGGGGCGAAACTATAGCCGGAAGTCATATCGTGGAACGTTATTAACTTTAACGCATGCGCGTTATTATAATCCCTGGAACTCGCGCTGAATGTCTTTAGTGAGTCTTGTCTCACGTTCGAAGTCATTATTCGTACCACTACGTTGTCTGGAGCGATCCGAGAAGGATTTTAGCATCGAGGTAAACGCCCCGGCCATGACCGGAAGTTAGACCGGATAGCAAAGACTAAAAAGCTTCTCAGATCGCTCTGGACAACCTAGTGGTACAAATAATAACTTACAACGTGAGACCAGTTAACACTAAAGATGTTCAGCGTGAGTCTCAGCGATTATCATAGTGATGATAAATATAAAAAAAAAAAAAAAACCGGATTGTTTTACGATATGACTTCTAGCTGGTTTCGCTTTCTTCTGTATCATGCACACACACGGCGGTTAATATTTTTTAAATATTTATCATCACTATTGTAATCACTGGAAGTCACTGGCGATAGCCGTGTATACAGGGTGATTCATAAAAGTACTGCAAAATAGGCCTATAAGACGTTATTTGCAATATAGGACGGCAAGCCAAATTGGCAACGGATATTAAAGCTAGAAAATCCGTTTCCAATTTGGCTTGCCGTCCTATATTGCAAATAACGTCTTATAGGCCTATTTTTCAGTACTTTATGAATCCCCCTGTATATATGTATGATTGAAGTCCTCTTTCCAGCAAAATTAGAACTATTAATTTCTCTGTTCCTATTCAATAAACTTCGACCAAACTTGGCCAGATATAGTAGATAGGTAAAGAAGGTATGTTTATACCAATTTTTACGCATTTCCGTTCAAGAGTAAACGTATACGGAGCCACACGTTAATTTGAAAGCTGATCACTTCTTGTTGTGGTTGTTCTTGTTCTTGTGTGACACGGTCTCAGAAAAAACTACTGCACCCTTACCTAAAATCTGAAACGTGATCTAAGCCAGAAATTTTCTTGGCCTTCAACCCTACAAGACCACTTTTTCTATTGGTCGAGCCGTTCTGGAGTTACGGGTCCCTGAACGATCAATTTTGATTGTTTTACATTGTTTTAACCATTGTATTTAGGGAACAATGCCACTCAGCAAACTCCACTTTGTGCACGTATATCATGTCTTCGCTAAAAAGTCGATTGTTGAAGGGCGAAATGAAAGAATGCGTAAGCGGCCTTGCATTGCTGGAAACACCGGTTCTCGTCAGATCCCCGAAGTTAAGCAGCATTGGGCTGGGTTAATACTTGGGTGGGTGACCACCTGGGAATCTGGCTGGGAATCTCGTTAAACCCTTTGAAACCCTTTTTGAAAGAATGAGGAGAGTATTGCGAAGGATAGTGCAGTGGTGCTGTGAAGTGTTGTTGGGTGTATAGTGATGCCTCCTGGTGAGAAGCAGTGGAGGATGACGGAGGTACTCAGTATTCAACGACAATTGGTGCATGCAGTGTATGAGAGAAGACTAGGTGCAGAGCAGACGACGTTGGATATTGGATGTAGTGTAGTGTAGTGTATAGAGGGTAGTGCATAGAGATAATTGCAGTGTTGTAGAGTTGTAGTGATGCGTGGGCTGTAGTGTGTACATAGTCCAGGGGGAGCGTACGGCTCAGGGCCATGGCTCCCAATAAGTATGTTCGAAAGAATGCGTGTTTCAGCTAAACGATATATAGATTTAAACCAAACTAAGCTACGTTGTTAATTTCGAGTCTAGAAATTGGCAGCTAGAAACGATAGAAAGTAATTTATTTCGTAGATGCAGGCTTTCAGAGCTGAGTTGAATTGTTTCAAAGTGGCCAGCAACAATCGACTGCATGCATAAAGCTTTGTAGCGCGACGCCATAGTGTAAAAAAGGTTCACAGATTACAAACAAAAAAGTCAAGTGTGCCGTAAAAAAGTGGGGTTATATGATTGAATTTTCACTTGTTAAAATGAACACGGATAAAAAAATTGATGATTTTTGATTGAAATAATCAAATGTACAATTGAGAAAATTCCATCTGTTCAGGTGCTGTTGTGCTTTACCAATCACATATTTAAAACGTAAAGCACAACAGCACCTAAACAGATGCAATTTTCTCAATTGTACATTTGATTATTTCAATTAAAAAACATCAATTTTTATCCGTGTTCATTTTAACAAGTAAAGTGAAAATTCAATCATATAACCCCCTTCTTTACGGCACACTCGACGTTTTTGTTTGTAATATATATTGCCTGTATCCATGTGGCGCGTCAGCGACGGACGACGAGCCCCTGTGATGATGAGTGCGTCCCACTACCGACCGCCATCTTACCCCCGGAGAGTGTGCAGAAGGCTTCGTTATTCGAAATATTTTCATTTGCGAACGAGCGGAACGGTTTCGGAAGCTGAAATGCCACCCGCATCGTTATACCTAGACATTTGCCGCGTGGCGACGATAATAGTGAGAGCACGCGCCAAATTGGGCGTGAAATGAGAGAAAAGGGGATTATGAAATGCTAACGACTCAAGCAGGATTCAAAGTTAACTGCGTCTCGTCGCATCTAAGGAAATGAGGCTTGTTACGTACATTCCTACAGCCTTGTTCCTGAGAACTAGATTTCGCAGCTCAGGAACAAGTGTGCCTTTTCTTCAGTGGTATATTATTGACACGAGAATAATAAGATATTAGATATACTGTCAGTCGAGAGTAGGTGATTAACTGGCGTAAAAAAAACTCTTATGAGGGCGCCCGCGCACTGAGCAACCAGGTCGCGCGGCAAGTGGTCGTGGCGGCCAAAAACCCGGCCACGTCCCGCGTGGCCCGCCCGTTTTTCATTGAAAATTCTCGATTACGTGGTGAAAAATGAACACGGAGCAATTATGGTCGCCCTGTGGCCGCCTGCACGCCGCCCGGGATCACAAGTGCGCGTTGCTACATACACCGTAAGCATTCTCGTTGTCCGCAGCGACTTGGCTTCGCGGCTTGGCCCCTGTGCACGCGGGGGCCCTAAGACTTTATCATGGGAGACATACGTCAAACCTTCCAGAAAAGGCTATACCAGGTTAAGGTTTTACTAATTATGAACTGGTAACCAGTCACCGGATGGCAACCCATCTAACCTGTTGACGTCCTCGTCGGTGGCTTCCATTACCCGGATTGCAGAATAACCACTCGCGAGGTATTTCTTAGGTGGCATTTCTGAGGTTTGCTGCTGCTGCTGTTGATGTCGATAGTCCTGGCTCGCTTACGGTATTAATCATCTAGATTCATTGAATTTGCTCAAAAACTATATCGCTAATTGAAACAAACACTTCGCTTGAATTGGCAATGACGTTAAATCACCAACTATGGAATCTTTCGTAATTTCACCACTCTCGCCAGTAGACAAAAACATTCAACCGGAAATCGCGTAGCATGCAGTGGGATTGACCTTACCTAAAATATATAGTCAATCGCCCCTGGTTGTGCCAGGAACTAAACTCTCGCTTCATGTTCCACCGTTTGCACAAGTCCATCTGAGAGAGAAGGTGTGCGTTTCACTTCCCGGCTCCAGACTAGTTGATTAGACATCACCAGTTTCTTATTATGCCAAAACAACGTTAAGAGGCGGTAATCGTTCATCCCATGCGAGAATTGGCACAAAGCACGGAAGTTCTTTCACGCGGTTCTTTTCCAGTGGGCGTTGGTATGACGAGGCCATATCATGCAACCCCTATTCAAGATGACTTCAACGCTGTTGTACGCAGAGCTGTCGCGTGCCTGGACGCATCGCAGCACGGCTGCTATTTTTTCTTTAACCCGACAAATTCTCCTTACATTTTCCACAATTTGAAAGATTTCTGCCGCATTGGGATTAATCCTCAACATGCCAAAATATGCTTTCAATTGCTTACAGTTAACAGACACAATATGTCTGCTAGTGAGGCCGCCTCTTTATAATTAAGAATCAGTTTTTTAACAATCGGATCATGTCTACAAAGGGATGTCGACTGTTACTTGGTGGCAACACTCTAGCGTGTGTCTAGATGAGCAATAAATCAAAATTGTGAAGAACTTGGAGAATCAAATTTCAAGTTTTGAGCATTTCCAATAAGGGAAAAGGAAAAAAAAAGCTGCACAAGTCAAAAAGATGATGCATGAAACTTAATACACTTCTGCAGGTGCGAAAAAATCTTGTTACGTGAAACATGGAAGAAAATCGTGTTTTCTGGTAAATTTTACACTGCCGTATTTCAACGTTATCGCATTATCAACGTTATCTTTCAGCCTTTGATGTAGTCAGTCATTATTACTTAAGTAAAAACCTGCTAATAATTTAATTCGACCTAATTAGGCCTGCACCGTTGTCTCATATTGCTAATTGCAAAGGCTTCATCTTTTACATTTGCCGCCACGAACATCGAATTTTAGAAAATCAAAATGCGGTTTTTTTACCGAGTGAAAAATAAACTAAACGTCCAAAGTTTGGAGTATTGAACACGTCATAAATTAAAGAAGAACAGGAATACTAGTAGAAACAAAGTGAAGAACAAGTAGTGAAGAACAGGAGTATGGAACAACGAGTGAAGAAGACGTAGTGAAGAGAAGAAGTAGTGAAGAACAAGAAGTGAAGAAACAATGAGGTAAGAACAAGTAATGTAGAACAAAGACTAAAGATGGATTAAAAACCAAGGAGTGAAGAACAACGAATGAAGAACAAGCAGTAAAGAACAACAGGACACGAACAATAAGTGAAGAACAAGGATTAGAGAAAAAAAAGCGAAGAACAAAGAGTGAACAACAAAGAGTGAAGAAACAAGGAGTAAAGTACAAGTGAAGAATCAAAAAAAATGAAGAACAAGGAGAGAATTTACAAGGAGTAAAGAAGAAAAACTGAAGAATAAGAAGTGAAGACGTGGAGTGAAGAACAAAAAGTGAAGAGCAAAGAGTGGAGAACAAGGAGTGAAGACAAGGACTATTAAGAACAAAAGTGAAAAACACTGAAGAACAAGGAGTGAATAACAAGAAGTACAGGACAGTGAATGAAGAACAAGGAGTGAAGAACAAGAAGTACAGGACAGTGAATGAAGAACAAGAAGTAAAGACAAGGACTATTAAGAACAAAAAATGAAAAACACGGAAGAACAGGGAATAAAGAACAAGGAGTAAAGGACAGTGAGTGAAGAACAAGGCGTGAGAAACAAGGAGTGAAGACAAGGACTATATGAACAAAAAGTGAAACAAGAAGTGACAAAGAAGGAATAAAGAAGGAGGAGGAGTAAAGAACACTGTGTGAAGAACAAGGAGTAAAGAACGATGAATAAAGAACATTAAGAGAAAAACAATGAGTGAAGAAGAACGAGTAAAAACAAGGAGTGAAGAACAAGGTATGAAGAACAAAAAGAATAAAAAAAACAAGGAGTAAAGAAAAAAGAGTGAAGAAATAAGAACTGAAGAAACTAGGATTGAAGAACAAAAAGTGAAGAGCATGGAGTAACACAAATAAGGAGCGAAGAAACAAGTAAATGTTGCAAACGCTGTTTATTTTCCGTGGAAATACCGAACGCCTGGGAGGAAGGTGAGATCCCCGTTCGCCGAATCTCATTTCACAGAATCCCGTTTCGTGGAAAATAAAACGGATTAAGCTCTTGTTGCTAAAAGAGAATTCCCGTTTTGTAGAATCACGTTTCGCAAAATCAAAATATCCTTTAAAAATACAACATTGGAAAAGTTAACGATGCATTCCTAATTTGCAGGAATTTGTTATTAGTTGAGGTTTCTGATGTTACATATGTTTAGCCACCGTGAGCGAGGCACGTAATTTGAAAAAAAAAATTATTCTGCGCAACAGGATTCTGCGAAACGGGAATTTCCGTTTTTGCAGAAAAATTTTAATTCGTTTTATTTTCTATGAAACGGGATTCTGCGAAATGGGATTCTGCCAAACGGTACATGACCGAGAGGATATCTTGCTACAAAAAAGTAAAAAGCTAATAAGGTGCGCAAGTATACAATAAAAAAATGCGACGTTTCGAGTCGGATACGACTCTTTCTCAAGCAATGCTTAGCACAAGGCTAAAAGGCTTTGTTGCCTTGTGTTCAGCATTTCTTGAGAAAGAGTCGTATCCAACTCGAAAGTCGCATTTTTAATTTTATACTTGGGCACCTTACTGACTTTTTAATTTGTCATCACTGTTTGGTGCTTTTTTTATCACTTGTTATCTTGCTATTACAACAGTAATAATCGCTATTAAAGAAGTTGGAGATAAGACATCTCTGATCACCGCATTCTGCTGTGCTAAGTTCCGAAAAAAGTGTCCGCCTTGCGGAATATGCAATCAACTGTTTGAAAGGTTATATCACAACCTTTCTCCTTCCAACCGAAGTCCCACCACCGTCACTCACGTCTTGGTGTCCTAATGGTTTCATTAGAGTTAATGGTCGAGCATGCATAACTAACTTTATGCCAATAAATCAAATTAATTGGAAAGTTTGCAATTGTGCTGGCGGCTTACATAAAATGTCAAAAAATGGCTAATGAAATTACAACAGATGAAAAGCTTCCGGGGCTGGAGCCTTGTAGGCAAAGTCGGCACATTTCACAGACTCCTCCCCGCCTCCTCTTTACCCATCCAACTTTAGCCCTCGCTGCGCCCCTGATGGTGTTCAGAAATCAATCCACCCAAGTAAATACGCAATAGTTTGTTTTACATCAGAAAAGGTAAAAAAAAAAAAAAATCTCCGTGTCAGTAAGGTAATCAATCACGGATATTCTTTGCCCGGCGGCAGGAGAAAGTGGATTTGGGTGGGAACCCTATTGTGGCATCCTGTCGGGCAGAACATGCGGTCATTTCCGGTTCCGTGGTCGGCTAAGGACGTCTTTTCAAGTGTGATTGATCGTAAAAAGTTTTGGCTGGCCGCAAGAGTGATGAAGACGGTGAAGCGACAAATACACGTCAACGAAGACAATTATTATCCACTACAAGAACACACAAAAATAAATAAAATACGGTGAGGTGTAGGAGAATGACAAACCAAGACGCAGGTGTTAGGTCTTACAGGATGGAAGTTGCTGATGTTTTTTTTTCTTGTATTATTGTGGCGGAGGATGGGATCCACATGCATCAAGGTTTCCCCAAGCAAAAGAAACTGATTCCCAGCAGCGGTTGCTACCAAAACTAGTGGAGGATGGGTGTCACTTGAATCGCGCTTACCATTTGAGGCCGTAACCGATAACAAGCATAAAGAAATACATACTTTTGTATACATAAAGAAATAAATGGCCATCCTATTTCCTGAGGAAAGGGCAAATTCACAATACACTATAAGAGTTAGGTCTTATCTTGTTTTAACAGCGAAGCCGTTATTTGTTTATAAACTGAAGCCTCACGAAAAACGCACACTGCACTCTGATCATTTGCTTGATCGTTTTAGATGTGGAATGTTTGTCAGCAGCATACGAGTTGCAGCATGTAACTTCCGCGAGCGTAGCGAGACGACGCGGAATGAGCGAGCGAAGCGAGCGACTCCGCTATTAACCATTAAAAACTTACGGTCGGTCGGTTTGTTTATATATACGTCTTCTCCTCCGGAAGTAGGAAGGCTAGAAATGTGAGAAAGGTCTCAAAAGACTGGAAATTACTCCGGATATCGTTTAGGCGTATTTTCGTAATTCAAGGCAAAAGTTTTTGTCCTCGAAAAAACGAAAAAACCCCTTTGGACCATTGTTGAAACGAATTTTTCGAAGTTGATTGTTAGTTTCGGAATATCACCTCTTCCTGCAGTGCGGATGGTCCACAATTGTTGCGCCACGTAGGAGGCGCGTGGTCCAGTAGTGTTGTCGGTAGGATTACGGCTGGCAATGCTAACAGCCGTCATTCAAGAATGAGGCACGTGCAGCTTGCTGATGGAATGACTGTTGGAGTTGCATTTTGGATACATCAAATACAAACTACCCATTTAGCCTTAAATTTAAATGAAATTACGAAAAGATTAAAGCTAAATTAGGCCTATTTCAACAAAGTATGTTGATAACAGAAAAGGGTGTCAGAAATATTTCCACGTTTGCATTTGTAAAACATCTACATTCGATCAATAGTGTCCTATTAGCTGGCGCTCTACTCAGCAATAGTCCAGCCTAATTTTGGTAACCACGAACAGTTTCTAGGTACGATTTCGCCTTACACGAAATCTTTATATTAGTCAAAAATTATAGGCGACATGTGGTTGCTCTTTCAAAGCATCACACGTAGCGGGGAAGTCGAAGGATTTTAAGTAAAAATTCTTAAAATTTGTTAAACAAGGAAACCAATGTAAAGTCTACAAAGTTTATTTGAATAACAAAATAATGTATGCCAGGAGTGGCACAAACGAGTATGCATGATAAAATTACCAAGCATGTTTAGTTGAAGCACGCAGCAACTCGCCTGCTACAGCGTTGAAACGGCCTTGCAGCGCGGATGGATAAGGCTTCTTCAAGCCAAGGCCGACTAGGGGAGAAATCGCATGTCTCGCCTCCTGGCTCATTGGCAGTTTAGGCGCACGGCAGAAGGGGGTTGGTTTAGTACATTTGTTTATGATCTCAAGCCTTACGATAAACGTGCACTGCACTCTGATCATTTGCTTGATCGTTTTAGATTTAGACTGTCTGCCAGCAGCATAAGAGTTGCAGCATGAAAGCTCCTCGAGCGCAGCGAGACGACGCGGAATGAGCGAGCGAAGCGAGCGACTCCGCTAGTAACCATTAAAAACTTACGGTCGGTCGGTCGGTTTGTTTATATATACGTCTTCTCCCCCGGAAGTAGGGAGGCTAGAAATTTGAGAAAGGTCTCGAAAGACAGGAAATTACTCCGGATATCGTTTAGGCGTATTTTCGTAGTTCTAGGTAAAAGTTTTGCCCTCGAAAAAACGAAAAAAAAACCTTTGGACCATTGTTGAAATGAATTTTTCGAAGTTGATTGTTAGTTTCGGAATCCTGCTATGCGGATGGTCCACAATTGTTGCGCCACGTAGGAGGCACGTGGTCCAGTAGTGTTGTCAGTAAGATTACGGCTGGCGATGCTAACAGCCGGCATTCAGGAATGAGGCACGTGCAGCTCGCTGATGGGACGATTGTTGGAGTTGCATTTTGGATATTTCAAATACAAACGACCTATTTAGCCTTAAATTTAAGTGAAATTACGTAAAGCTACGAAAAGGTTAATGCTAAATTAGGCCTATTTAAACAACATATATTGATAACAGAAAAGGCTGCCAGAAATGTTTCATTTGTGAAACATCGTCACTCCATCAATAGTGTGCTATTAGCTGGTGTGTCTACTCAGCAATAGTCCGGCCTAATTGTGGTAAACACGAATAGTTTCTAGGTAATATTTCGGCTTGCACGAAGTCTTTTATATTAGTCAAAAATTATAGGCGACGTGTGGTTGCTGTTTCAAAGCATCACACGTAGCGGGGAAGGAGATGGCTTTTTAGTAAAAATGCTTAAAAATTTGTGAAACAAGGAAACCATGTAAAGTCAGCAAAATTTATTTTAATAAAAAAAAACAATCTATACCAAAAGCAGCACAAAGGAGTATGCATGATAAAATTACCAAGCATGTTTGTTCAAGCATGCAGTAACTCGCGTGCTACAGCGTTGAAACGTCCTTGCAGCGGGGATGGATAAGGTATCTTCAAGCAAAGGCCGACTGGGGAAGAAATCGCGTGTTTCGCCTCCTGGCTCATTGTCAGTTTAGGTGCATGCCAGAAAGGGAATGGCTTCTTCAAGCCAAGGCCGACTGGGCTACAAATCGCGTGTCTCATCTCCTGGCTCAAGGCCAGTTCATGCATGTGCCAGAAAGAAAATGCCTTTATCGAGGCTTTGGTAAAATAAGATTCGGTGATGTTGAATTAAGTGACCTGGAGCCGGGAAACGAAACCCACATCCTCTCCCCCAGACGATCTTGTGACAAGGGATTGCATACAAATATAAGTTACAACTTGGACACTCTTATACGGTCCATTCAGTATATAAGACATTTTTTGTTATACTCTCCATTCAGTACACAACGGGAATCAGGTTGGATGAGGAAGGTTCTTGCGCCACGTAGCACGCTTAGTCCTGTACTGTAGTCAGACGTATGATGGCTGACAATTTGAACAAGAGGCGCATGTAGCTATTAGGTGGCCAGACTGTAAGTGATTTATGGTTACCATATCGTTTGTTTATGAACTGAGCCTTAAGAAAAACGCGTACTATATTCTGATCATTTTCTTGATTGTTCTAAATGTGGAATGTCTGTCAGCAGCATAAGAGTTGCAGCATAAAAGCTTCTCGAGGGTATTTTTCATGCCAAGGCCTGCTGGGGTAGAAATCACGTGTCTCGCCTTTTGGTTCATTGCCAGTTTAGGCGCACGGCAGAAGGGGGCTGGTTTTCTACACGGCGAAGCTGTTTTTTGTTTAGTTAATTTGTTTATGAGCTGAAGCCTGAAAAAAAAACGCGTACTACATTCTGATCATTTGCTTGATCGTTTTAGATGTGGAATGTCTGTCAGCAGCATAAGAGTTGTAGCATGAAAGGTCCTCGAGCGTAGCGAGACGACGCGGAATGAGCGAGCGAAGCGAGCGACTCCGCTAGTTAGGATAATGCAATTAGGGGATAGGAGGATGCATAATAGGAGATAATGCCATTAAAAAATGCATATAGGAGATAATGTAATTAAATGTCTCTCATGGTGGTAACTGTTTTACATATAAGACAGCATGCATTTTTTTTTTGCTTTGCTTTGCATTGCTTTTTTTTTGGAAACACGACCCCAAACTGCGTTATCTGCCCCACAACGACGAAAGGGACAACTTAGCTGGAGAAATCCAAGTGGAAAACCCAGGATTTTTGACATGCCACAATCGACATGTCATTATCTACCTAGCTCAACAGAGTTGGTTCAGGAAGAATCTAGCTATAAAATACTTTAAATGCAACAATGTCCAAAACAAAGAAATAACAATATTATCAATGCATATCGAGAGTTCACGAAGTGTTATTATCAAAAGCATTATTCACTTGAAAGCCATAGCGGGATAAAAGCTTTCGTCAAGAAAAATTGAATCAGAAGGAAATATTAAGTGATTGCAGTCACTTGGGCAGAAATTCCTGATAATTCGTAAAAAACTGTTTGGTCCAGAAGTGACGTCCCTGTTTGTTACCAGTCTGCTTGTTGACGTAGCTCTTCCGATTTTGTATTTCTGTGTCGCTTCAATACGTTTTTAAGAGAGAGAGAACAAAAATTCACATCCTTTTCTCTGTACAGACAAAAAAAAAAAATCAGCTGAGATGGGATCCATACTAAAGCGGTCAGTGCCTTTTCCTGGTGGAAGACCATCCTCCCCCACCAGTAGACGTTTGGCCAGAGCTAATTTTTCTTTCACGTAAGACAGTAGAGCCGAAAATATGTGGGTGGGGGGTGTGCCAACCCATCACCCGTCCGCCCTCCTCCCCCCCCCCCACTTCCTTCGAACCAACAGTCTGAGTCGCAAAAATGACTACAGAAAAACATGGGAGATGGAAGTGAACTAGCGAAAACAATCTTCAAATAAAAAAAGAAATCGGGTTCCAGCCGGGATTTCAGCCTTCATGTCCCTCCAGCAGTTTAACACTACATTCCTACCGGCAGTATGCTTCCCTGTACTACCGCAGAAATGCCTTCTCTTTACGTAATAAGATCCTGTTTTTACTTACTCCTACACTTTCTGTTTATAAACAAAACTCACTTTCATATGCGGCCCAGAAATATTTACACAGACTCCGTAATAACTTTTAGAGTCACATATAATTTTAAAACGGCTTTAATCCACGTGACTTACATCCCAGCCTTTGTCAGCACCAATCTCACACAAATACGTGGCATCCAGCTTTTTTGCGAAAAGAGCCATCTTTGCTCGCGCATTGCGCACGCGCACAAAACGATCACTTTTCGGTTTCGAATTTCGCCGAAACCATTGCAGTTTTTTGTTTGTTTTATTTTGAGTCTCAAAAATTATTCGTGCTGCTAAAACACCTAAGCGCAACACGCACGCAAAACCTTGCACCGTCGGCCAAGTTGGTGAGGTGACGTCACCGAAATAGCCTCTGATATAAAGCTTAACCACATAATTAGAAAGTTGACTAGATAATATCGCAACTTACCTCTTCCAAGCCTACGCTGGGTCCTGGTGGTAGTTGTGGCTACTAATACCTCTGCTGATGTACTGTGTGCTAAGCACAACGGAGGCAAATCAATATGAGAGGTATTAGTAGCCGCAGATATCGCCAGGGCCATGCGTTAGGGCGCGTTTATGCAACAACTCGATATTGTAATCTCGCAGCTAGAAGCTAGAAATCACCTGAAATTCCAACATGGAGGCTGTTTTAGCTCTGCCAGTTAGCAACGAAACGAGTCTATAACTGAGTTTAGAAGCGACTGGGAACATTGTTTCGTTAGGAGGAACTATTTATCTTACTGTCACAAGTTACAAAACTGCAAGCATTTGTTCAAATGATGTCGGATTTGGCTAATCCAGGTAGCGTAGTTACCATGGCAACGACACCTTTGCCATTGCGATTGAACTCTAGCTGCGAGAATGCAAAGGCGAGTCGTTGCGTAAAAGCGCCCTAAGACTGGAATAGTTGATGCGATATCCTATGCTACAATGAGCACTTTGCTAAACTCGTCCAAATAGCTCAGCTGTGTCGTCACGGTTCAGCAAAGCTGTTTTTAAACCCGCGGTGGATTTTCTGATCTCTCAGCGTGACGTCACTGCGTCGTACTTATAGAGCAGTCACCTGACGTAGTATTATTGTATATAACTCTATGCTTGAGCCTTAATGGGTTAGCTGCAAGGGGCACTGCAGAGAGAAACAGAAGGGCGTCGTACTGAAACCGATGCTGTGAAGAGTGATTTCTTAGACCTAAAACGCACGATTTTTGTTGTTGGAGAAAACAACGTTATTTTAAGCCTAAGAAATCCGCTCTTCCGTTGTTTTTCCCTCCATTTTTATGTAGTGCACCTTGTAGTTATGCCCTCCAAAACTCATACTGGTGTCAATATGGCGGCAAATGTCACTGCTCTATAGGCTAAAGATGGCTGACCCACAGTTGTTCTTCGCCCAGGCTTATTTATGTAAACATATTTATCATACGGTGAGACTAAGGTCACGCAGAACTAAAAGGTATACAGGAAATGAACGTATCTCAGCCGGCATTTTTTTAAAAATTACTTAGCAACACCTTTGACCACGCAAGCATGATGGCGAGCATATGTCAATAATAAAAGGAGCCAGCCAGTGCAGCGAAAAGTACTGATACTTTCTAAAAATACACCGAGCATAAATTCATGGCGTACGAATTGAACCATTGAGTCCATTTCTAAAAGACTGAAACTTGGCGTCATTTAAAGGAAGATTGCCACTACCAAATGACAGGCTGCAGCATCTATAGCCATTTACCGCCATCCAGTTCTGTCTAGTTCCTGCTTTCAACAGGCGAAGGAACACACAAATCCTGGGAGCAAGCGGTAAAGTTGAGCCTAACGACACGACGGGCGCTTTTTTCCAGCTACCGATCGTTTTGAAACGTAGATTTTGACCCCTAGATGGGCGCCACTTAGTGACAGGGATATCGCTAACCTTGTCCTCTTGCTCCCTGGTGCACGTGGGCGTACCAACTTTACATGCAATAATTAAGAAGGCACGTGACATGTTTTTTTTTGTATAAAATGAAATACATTTGCGCATTCCTTCGCTTGTTGAAATCAGGTGCGACATAGAACTAAATAATGGTAACGCGGCGCTAGATGCCGCAGCCTGTTCTTCGGTGAATAGGGCAGTGACACGACGTAGTATTATTGTATATAACTCTATGGTGGAGTCAGTTACTGGGTTAGCTGCAAGGTGCACTGGTGGGGGAAAAGAAGAGCGTCTTACTGAAGCCAATGCTATTATAGACTGGATTTCTTAGGCCTAAAACGCGCGATTTTTCTCGATATGTTGGCAGTTGCTGACCTTTTTAAGCAAGTGGAGTCTTTATTTTCCAATTACAACCTAAGCAGCATAGGGGATTGGAGAAAACAACGGTTTGTTAAGCCTACGAAATCCACTCTCAAAGCACTGGCTTGACTAGAAGTGCCGTTGTTTAACCCTCCATTTCAATCTAGTGCCCCTTGCAAGTATCTCTCTTGTAGCAATATGACGTCACTTGACGCTGCTCTATAGGCACCTTTAAGATGAAAATGACGTAATCGGGTCGCATCGGTGCTGACCTTTCCGATTAGTTTATGACAGAGCTCACGATAGCCACCCCAAAGACTCGGACGCTGCACGAAAAAGGAGTGACAGATACTACATTTCAATTTTTTTTTTTAAAGAGGCAATTCTACCTCGTGACAGCAGGTGCCAACAAACTCGGAATTTATTTCATGAATTTATTTATTTCATTTCGAGCGCAATATAGAACTGTCCTGCTGCGTAATTAGACATATGCGATGACTAATCTCTAGAGGAAATAACTGTGCCAACACAGCGAAAGTGCCACCGTGTTTAACAGGAAGCCAACTCTAATGGCAGCATTATGTCACAAACACAGCTAACTGTCACCCAATTTTAACCACACCCATACATCAGGGCCAAAAAAAAAAAGGGTGTGCGCAAATTAGGTGGAGTGGATTCTACTTAGTTTGGTGCCGGTTTACCTGTCAGCCTCGATTGTATTGTTTCCCCGAGTTACCGCCTGTCGTGCTAACTGCTAACACGCCTAGATCGTGTACGAATTTGGCACGATGCACGAGATGGGGGGGGGGGGGGGAGAGCCGGGAGGGATGGAAAGTGTTTCGTGAAATGATTATTGCATTAGCAAAGTGCTGTGATTACGAAATTGACTGCCTGCTCCGCGCATGAAAATTTTATTATCATGTTACGGGATCAGGCTTTTTTTTGTGGTTTACAGTTGGATTCCGTTGGTGCCGTTGCTTTTGTGAAATGGCAACGTTGTTGGTTGGTGAATTAATAATTTAATGGTGATTTATGCTAAAATTAGGGCATGAGGTTGTTCAACCTCTTTGGACCTGGTCCAAAGGAAGGGCAAGGAACGAACTAGTAACCAGTAACAACTAACATAAAATATGGAATTGAAATCTATGGATTTACACTTATTTATTTAATAGAGCATTGACATTTGCCGAAATATTGGCACCAGTATGCGTTTTGGAGGGCATAACTACAAGGTGCACTACATAAAAATGGAGGGGAAAAACAACGGAAGAGCAGATTTCTTAGGCTTAAAATAACGTTGTTTTCTCCAACAACAAAAATCGCGCTTTTTAGGTCTAAGAAATCACTCTTCACAGCATCGGCTTCAGTTGCTCTGCAGTGCCCCTTGCAGCTGACCCATTAAGGCTCCAGCATAGAGTTATATACAATAATACTACGTCGTGTCAGCGCTCTATAGACAAGCTACAAAAACGACAAAATCAGTTTAAGTTGTTTTTAAAAAGGACGACACGGTAAAAAAAATGAAACAGCATTTAGGTAAAATAAAATGCTAACTGTACGTCAACTAAGAGATTCTGTTGTTATGAATTTAAATAATTTGATATTGAAAAAAAAAAAACTAATTATTTAAGAAATAAATGACTGAGAGATGATGATAAAAAATAACTGCGGTATGAAATTGAAAAGTTGCCATATTCCATTCGGTTTTTAATCAATTGCCAGTGGCTATGGCCAAATTAAAAGGGCAATAAAGGAATAGCTGCTAAATGAACAAACCGACTGAAGGCTTGGTAAATATTACATTCTTAGAATTCTATTAATACGTTGACAATTGAGTAATTCACATAGAAAAGAGGGAAGAAGTAAAATATTACTTCGTTGTCACTTTATCAATAATTTGGCTTTCATTAGTGTACTGTTGTATAGGACGGATTAAGATGGTGTAATGTATTTAACGACAAACTAACAAGATGTTGAACATAGAAGCTCAACTGAGCTTTGGAAAACAATTGGAATAAAGTTTATTCATTACATAAAAAAAAAAAAACTTAGATTGTTGTTTCTCAAAATTGGCCTTTTTTTGGTGAGCGTTTCGGATGTGGTCTAGTTTTTTTTTTTAAATGTTAAAGTTAAATTTTCTCCAAGAACGAATTATGAATTTGATAGTACTGCTCCCAAATTAGTAGACCTTGTTCCTCCTCATGTCTCGACAAACTTAAGAACAGCCAACGTCAACTTCGTCGATCACGCGCTCCACGCCTTCTCAGCAGGTGTGCCGGAAGGTGCGCCAGATCTCGGGGAGGAACGTGTCTTCCCCGGTTTCACAGCTGAAGGTGGCGAATTCCGTGATCTCTTCTGTGCCGGATATCGCCGACTGTCTTGCGTGTGCGTTTGCGCGGGTCTCAAGTGATAACCATTATGATCCTGGTTTCCTCAGAATAAGGTGTAGAGAAGAGGCTCACTCTCTAGACTTTCGCTCCGACGGGCTAGAGGAGTACAATTTACCGTTCACCAGGCAGGAATTTGTTTCAGCTTTGTCCAAGTCGCATGACTCTGCCCCAGGGCCTGATGATGTTCACTATCAGCTGATGAAACATCTGCCTCTTGCCTCCCAGCAGTTCTTGCTGGAGATGTTCCGGCAGCGTGGAGGACAGCAGTGGTCATCCCGATTGTGACCGGGCAAAGACCCTACTGCTCCTTCCAGTTATCGCCCAATCGCTCTGACTAGCTGTGTCTGTAAACTTATGGAACGGATGGTCAGTGAGAGGTTGGTCTGGGTGCTGGAATCCCGCGGATTCTTATCTGCGTCCCAGTGTGGCTTTCGACGTTTTCGGTCAACTATCGATCATCTGGTTGCCCTTGAATCGGATGTGAGGGAGGCTTTTCGCCTGCGTCAACATCTGGTTCAGGTTTTCTTTGACTTGGAGAAGGCTTATGATACGACCTGGCGTTATGGGATTCTCCGTAATCTCCATAACTGTGGCTTGAGGGGACAGATGCCACTGTTGCTTTCCGCCTACCTCTCAGGCCGTTCTTTTCGTGTTCGTGTCGGGGCAACTCTTTCCCGCCCGTTTGTCTTGGAGAATGGTGTGCCTCAAGGAGGTGTTTTTAGTGTCATCTTGTTTGCTATAGGGATCAACCCCATTGCTCAGCCAGCTGCTGTTCCCCAGTCATTGTTTGTCGATGACTTCGGCCTGCGCTTTCGGGCAGCTCGCATGCAGACCTGCGAGCGGCAGCTACAGCTGGCGATTAACCAAGTCCAGACCTGGGCGGTCAGTAATGGTTTCCGGTTTTCTTCGTACAAGACTGTGTGCATTCACTTTTACCGCCAACGAACATTGCACCCAGATCCTTGCCTGTACTTGGGGCAGGCGCAGATTCCTGTTGTCCCACAGGCACGTTTCCTGGGTCTGGTGTTCGATTCCAGGTTATCTTGGCTTCCACACTTGCGCCAACTTAAAGACAAGTCTTTGCGGGCACTTAACATCTTGCGGGTTCTGTCGGGCACTTCATGGGGTGCCGATCGCACTGCCATGTTGCGCCTCTACAGAGCCCTTGTCCGCAGCAAACTTGATTATGCGTGCATGGTGTATGGTTCGGCTAGTGACTCGACTCTCCAGGTGTTGGACACTGTGCATCACAGTGGCCTGCGTGTGGCGACTGGGGCATTTCGAACTTCTCCAGTGGTCAGCCTCTATGCTGAGGCCTCGGAGCCACCTTTGGCCATTCGTCGGCGGAAGCTGGCCATTCAGTATGCTGTGCGTTTACGTGCTGTGGAATCCAGTCCTGCTTGGTCCATGGTTGTTGGGCCAGATTTGCGAGTCGGTAGATGCAGGGTGGGTAAGGGTGATTTCCGCGATAGGCTCCAGCAGTCCTGTCAGGAGATAGCCTTTGAAATGCCCACCGTCTTGAGGCTTGGGGGGATGCCAGTGGCCCCTTGGCTTGTCCCAAATGGCATTTTCATTTTCGCTCTGGCGTCCCTCCCGAAGGGTTTCACTCTACCAGCAAGGTACTTACAGGAGTTCCGGCGGCTATGTTCTCAGTACGCCGGTTATCAGCGGCTGTTTACTGATGGGTCGAAGTCAGACGCTGGCGTGGCTTGTGCTTGTGTTTGTAAGGGAATGACGGTTGCCCATCGCCTTCCATCAGGCTATTCTGTGTTTTCTGCAGAGCTTTTGGCTCTCGGTTTGGCGGTGGAATGGATCCTTGGCCTTCAGGGCACGCATTTCATTATCTTTAGCGATTCCATGAGTGCCCTGGAGTCCTTGGCGAATTACAATCCTCGGAACCCCTTGACACAACGTGTCCAAGCTTTGCTTTCCCGCTTGCCTGGCCAGTGGAAAACCGTGCTTTTCTGCTGGATCCCGGGCCATGTTGGGATAGGTGGAAATGAGCAAGCGGATTCTGCTGCAAAAGGGGCCCTTTCTGGCCCTCTCGGAAGGGATCTCAGCCGTGTTCCCTCGGACGCTTTTCCAACTCTGCGTCTGAGGTTACACGCTTTTTGGCAAGCCTCGTGGGATGGACAGGACGGCAATAAATTACGAGCTATTAAAGGCACTGTTGAGGAATGGCACTCGGCGTGTCGCCGCAGTCGCCGTGAGGAGGTGGTTTTGGCCCGTTTGCGCTTTGGTCACACTCGACTTACGCACTGTTTCCTTTTGCGGGGGGTTGATCCTCCTGAATGTTATTGGTGTCGGCGGCCACTTACGGTCCGGCACTTCCTTGTTGATTGTTGCCATCTTGATGGTTTTCGTCGTCGTTTCCATCTTCCGCATGACATTGTGCGCCAATTGGGCGATAAGTCTGTCCTCCTGTCCGGTGTTTTTCAATTTTTGCAGGAGGTACAGATGTATGACAAGATTTAGATTAGGGGTTTGAATAATAGCTCTGTAATGTGTTGTGCAGTGGCAACCCGGACCACTGCACTGTGACTGAGGTTGGCGCTAATGACCAAGCGCCATTAAGCCTCATCTCCCCCCCCCCCAACGTCAACTTACGAAGTGGTGCCATAGTCAACACCTGACGTATAGTTAACGTCTTAAAAGGCTCAGTCTTGTTATTCTTCGAGATAGGTTTATCCAGGAGACCTTATTCTCGCTTAACAAATTCTGACTGGCTGCTTCGACATCAAGCCTTCCCATTTTTTTTTTCATAAATAATAATTTACGTAATGGGGGGGGGGGACATCATTTTAAACTGCAGGGTCTCACTTCCACACTTACCTGTCGGCACTGTTTCTATATACATAGAACGTGTTGATCAGTCTTGGAACTCATTACCTGAGCACATCGTTTCTTCTCCTTCGCTGAACAACTTTAAGGCTAGGCTTGGTGTTTGGATACAGTTATTTTCCTTCTGCTGGCGTTGGACACTTTTTAAGGCGTCCAATAATCTCCGCAATCTCTTCTAAGTACAAATTAGCCCACCAAAAAAATAATGGGTTTGTTACTCGGGCATTTTTACCTCTTCAAAAATTGACAGGGTCACCGGTTTTTTATTTATTTTATTAGGCCCCTATTTATTTTTTTATAAACAGACTTTGTCCAAGAGTTCAGATCTTTACACAACAAAATCACTACGAGGAGTTGCTGTTCAACAAGAACCCAGTCGCAAGTTCTTGTGCAAGCTTTCTGCACTAAAGTGTGCGCGGCCTATCATGAGTTCGCCGAAGAACGAACACAGATAATCGATTGTACGTTTTTGGCAGCAGAGTCACCTTGTTGATATCCACGATGGTTACAAAAACAATGGCGGCCGTCGATTAAAGCCACCCCATCAAGGAAGACGTAGCCGCTCATAAAATACTTCCAAGACTCAAGATACGCCTCGCACACAATAGTGAGACTGTTTTTTTGGGGGGATTGGGTGCTGAATTTGTGAATGCTGAATCTAATTGTGGAAACAGTTTGTCTCCGCTCGGGTATCGTTCCGTAGTTGAAGAGAGGCGACGGACGGACAAGGTCGTTGATATCGTCTTCTCAGCTTTCGCAGTATGGAAGACTAAAAAAAAACGTGAAGCAATCATAACAAGGGTGTACACAGCGTCGCCGGATTACCCCCCGTGTTATTGGGAACAACACTGCTTTACAAGCACTCATTTTAACAATTTTTAAATTTAGAATTGCCGTATTTTTTATTTTTTATTTTTTTTTAGAATTTGCTTACTTTACTGTTCGGCAAAGTAATGCGGAAACAAAACAAAGTCTGTCTCGTAAAGCTAAGAGTCTGTTCATGTGCCAAAATGTGTGAAAAATGTCTGTGGAATGCATGCGATTCAACTGAAACAATAACAATTGCGTTAAAAAAGCAACATGACCGCTGTTTTCTACTTTATCAACCACTAGGTATTCTGCCAACCCGCCACCTGTACGTTTATAGAACACTTATTAATTTTTGTAAAAACGGTGCTCGAATTTTCTACTCGTCTTTCGACGGATTACCACACTGGGAATGAATCCTGTGTTTATGTCGTGCAACCAAACTACGAAAAGACTCCACAAATTCAGTGACTTTCTGGGTAGTAAATTTTTTAATTCATTGCCTACCGAAATTAAACTTATTACTGGGTTGAAATCTTTCAGGACACATCTGTTTAAGTGGCTAATAGATCAAATCCCTATGAGCTTAGCAGTGCTGTTTAGCATCATGAGTCGATTGTACGTTTTTGGCAGCAGAGTGCCTTGTTGATATCCAAGATGGTTCCAAAAACAATGGCGGCCGTCGATTAAAGCCGCCCTGACAACTTCTATTTGGTGGCATTGTTTCTAGTACGCGTACATTTTCCCCCTCTTTTTTTTTTATTAATTTGTTCTTAATCATGCGTTGCTTGTCCCTGTTTCCTACATTAATTACGTTTTTTTTTTGTATGTACGATCCTTACCCAAACGCGAGCATCTGCTCTTGTTGTGTAAGGTTCGTTTTCTGTCAATCGTTTCCTTGTAAACTGGACCGAAATAAACTCAATTCAACTCGACAACTCGATAATTTAACTTATCGCATCAGATTAATTCGTCAGTAAGTGGTCATTGGGAACTTGTGTAAACATTGACATAGGATAATTAAATCATTGTACACAAGTCACTGTGAATCATATAGGAGTAAACTAACTCCAATACCCCCAACAACAAAAAAATGCTTATCCAATGGGCTGTTTTTAGTGCGCTGTTGTGCTAGTGTGTATCCTGCCCTATTGTATCCTTGAGTGTCTATAGAACAGCATCATGTGACGTCATATTGGCTACAAGAGAGATAGCTGCAAGGGACACTAGATTAAAATGGAGGGTTAAACAACGGCACTTCTTATAGTCAAGGCAGTGCTTTGAGAGCGGATTTAATAGGCTTAAAAAACGTTGTTTTCTCCAATCCCTTATGCTGCTAGGTTGTAAATAAAAGATTCCACTTGCTTAAAAATGTCAGCAACTGCCAACAAATCGACAAAAATCGCGCGGTATAGGCCTAAGAAATTCTCACTAACAGCATTGGCTTCACTAAGACGGACCTTCTTTTCCCCCTCCAGTGCACCTTGCAGCTAACCCTGTTACTGGCTCCAGCATAGAGTTATATACAATAATACTATCTTGTGTCACTGCCCTATTGTGTGCGCGGCGTATCTTGAGTCCTACACATATTTTGTGATCGGCTACGTCTTCCTGGAGGGGGCGGCTTTAATCGACGGCCGCCATTGTTTTGGTAACTACTTTGGATATCAACAAGGCACTTTGCGACCAAAAACGTACAATCGATTATTTGTGTTGATTCTAGGGCGCACTCAAGATGGGCCCGCGGAGACTATAAAAAGTGTAACTTAACATTCTCTACCTCTCCTTTCATTGATCACTTGCAATGCCCACCAGCATTAAGCCCAACGTGGTTTATTAGTTTTGACGGGCATACCGAAAATATTTGGTTTGTAATCAACACTGACGTGTGTTTTTTTCTTTCTTTTTTTTTTTAGGTAAGTTCCGTAAGTTCTTTCCATTTCCCAGAAAACCTGTTGAATGTTGTAAGTATATAATACAAACTATTTTTCTATTATTAAAAATTCATTCTGGTTGCATTATGAGAAGGGCAGTTAGTTATTCGGTACGGCAAATATAGTTTGGAAACAATTCAACTGGCTTCCCGAAACCTTCGTTGAAGAACTCAACGAGTCGTTCAGTCATGTCGGCCGCTCAATTCTGAAGGCCTCAAAATTAAAGACTTGGTACCTTACGGTTTTAAAAATGAAAGATTTATGCGAAAACCCGGATCGTTTTCATATTGGTTCTGAATACTGAATTAACCTGTTTTGCTTTATAGGGAGCGCTAACTTAAATTGGGTTGTTGCCCCCGCGAAGATCAGTGGGACACTCATATAGCTGGTGAAATCCAAGCACAAAACTCAGGGTCTTTGGCATGCCACAATCGACAGAGTCATAGCCAACCTTTTATGTCGTTGGCCGATGATGTTACTTTCCCGCGCCTACGCAATCGTTGCACCATTGTTACATGTATTTTGACATTGTTAGCCTCTCCAAGTCTTTTCCCGTTTGGGTTTCTCCAGCTAAATTGTTCTTCTCATCGTCGTGAGGCAGATAACCCAGTTTGGGTTCGTGCTCCCTAAAAAATAAACCAAAAAACAAACGTCTTCTCTGAATCAATAAACACAAACCCCTGGAAATCATGTAAAGGAAAGATGAAAACGAGCCAAACAACGAAAATCATGCAATTGAAATAACGTAGTACAGTAAGCCGCCTTTATGCACTTATGTTTCGTCGGAGTACCATGACCCGGATTCGAACTGGCAACCCAATTCGTCCGCAGATCAGTGCCATAGCGCCTTTATCGCCATGGCCACTCCTCCACTGGCAAATTAATCCAAATGGCGATAAATGCGCTATGCCAGTGATCTTGGAACGAATTGGGTTGTCAGTTCGAATCCGGTTCACGCCACTCCGACGAAACGTAAGTGCATAAAAGTGGCTTACTATACTAATTTATTTCTAGTGTATGATTTTCGCTGTTTGGTTCGTTTTCCTCCTTCCTTTAAACTCCTGGTCTTTTTTCTAAAAATTCTCGTGCGCAGACGAAGTCTACTACGCATTGCCTGTCGGCCGTGCTAGTAATCACATTTAGC